>JAQIXX010001748.1:0-30389 GCA_034700605.1 Willowsia nigromaculata | reverse complement strand
AAGTGGGGTGAAAGAAGTTTTAAGTATAAAGCCGTGTATGAATGGCTTAGATTACCTGATGAAATTTGTAAAAATAGGATTATATCACTAAATTTATTCAAAAATAAAATATATGCCACTCTGTTGACTAGTCAAAATAATGACTGTTTTCCCATTACAGAAGATGATAACTTAAATGTAGAAATCTAATATTTTATAACAATGAGCGTATACATTAATTGAATATTATGTATTTATCTAAATGTAACTTATTGATACTAGTCTAAACAATATCTCAAAATGTATCCTTAATTTTTTTAATGCTTTCAATAATGTCAAGCGATGTAATAACCTTGAGAAAAGGATATCAGTGAAAATAAAACCATATTATTTATTATTTACAAAACCCTTTTTTTCCGGGTTTCACACCCTTTTTTACGTTTTTGGCTCCTTATGCAGAAAATTCTAAATTGGGGTGATAAAGCAGGAAAAAAAGGATGATGAACCAGGTGTTTAGTAAATTGTATATAAAATTACTAAAAAAGAAGTTTATTGTCCACATTATATTTACAAATACTTATTCATGTTGTAAAGACTTTGGACGACCTCGCGCACACTTTGCATTCACTCCACCACTACAAGATTCTGGTGGTAAGGTAAACTTGTCCTGCAGTCATTTGCATTCCCAATGCAGTGCTTACAAAGATAGTTTTGAATGTATTATGTATGTTTTGTTCATCCATTAGTCCAAAAATTAAATTTCTGTGTTTATCATGATCTTTTCCATTTGCTTTTAAGTACGTCACTTCCGCAACGATTCTTTTCCGCACTTTTGAAGGACAGTCACTGCCATGAGCGCAATAGTAATCCCAAACTTCACTATTTTTGTAGTAAATTTTTCCGAATTCTCCAGTCACGCTATAAATCATCCTCAGAAATATCAGTAGATTCCCATTGTATGTTTCATCCTCGCCTTGTGGGAACCAATATAACATGTTCAATTTCAGAATTATTTTCTTCTGCTGCCGTTTTTGATGCTTCTGCGGCTACTTATCTTTCTCAAATGAGTAGGATAAACGACAAATAAGTGTAAAGGTACTTTTTCACGGATAAGTATGCCTTCCATGTTAATTTACATACAATTTACTAAACACCTGTTTCACCATCTTTTATCCTGCTTTATCTTTCCCAATTTTGATTTTTCTACATAAGGAGCTAAAAACGTAAAAAAGATGCTAAACCCGGAAAAAAGGTTAATAAAAAATGGGATGGCTTGAAAAATACAACCAAATGTAGATTACCTGTAACACATAAAAATAAATGACAATCCAATATTCTCGTCGTCACAATAAAATAAAATATTTGATTCACTGACGATCGCTTGGTTTATACAAATATACATCACGTTTACAATTCCAGGATGGAGATTCCAAACTGAACGTAGAAAGCTCAGGAACTAAAATTTTGGTGATTCCGAATTGAAATCTCCTTTAGCCCATTGCTAGAAGAGAGAATCGTCAAGTTAAAGGCTTAAATTTGTTAGTTAAAAGTAGGAATTGAATTACAAAAACAATTTAAAACGTTGATTTTTGAAATTCTTTCCTTCTCAAATAAATTATTTGGTGCTACTCGGCCAAATTTTTGAACTGTTGGCAATTACTGCTTACAAAAAAGTACCAACAATAATTGCTTGCGAGAACTAATTATAAAGTATACATTTATTATGCATTAGGTTTTTCAAAACCAATTCCAAAAGCAAATATCGTCAATGCACGAAATTACGCCTACTTGTTTTTCCTAGAAAGTGTGGAGAGGTATTGCCAGAAAGAATGAGGCACAGTCAAAATATCGGCCTGTTTTTCCTTCAAGTAATTAAAAATATTCGAATATTAGTTTACAATTCTATGCATTCACGTGTCAAGGCATGTATAACGGTTTTCCATGAACATGAACTATATTACAGATTCCTATCAAACTATTCAAGGCCGCTATCCGTAATACTCACTACACAAAAAGTTGCTAATCTTAACTTTTAAGCTTTTAAATTTGTTAAAAAAATCCTAAATACAATAAAATTGCTTGGTTTGTCTGTTTGTCAGTAAAAGTAACTAATTTTACGGACATTTATGGTGTTTGAAGTAGTGTATGTTTCGTTTATGTTTGTAAATGTCTGTCTTGTCTGTCGCAAGTCCTAATACGAGGGCAGGTTTTAACAGTTAGTTTGTTAAGGGTTTCCACCCGACTAGTTATTTATTTAATATCATATTGTCGTAATTTCGAACACAATGTGGGCTAATTTGTCTTGGCAATGTAGAGATTGTAAGCGGCGGTACTTATCAAATGCCAGCACCACTATTCTTGTAAAAGATTGAAGAGTTCGGTAAGTAGCTGACATAAAAATTTTGAAAGTTACTGCGATTTCATCAGAATATTGTTTCTTTTTTATGTCTTCCAGTTAATTCCATAACAGATGACCGTATAGTGTCAGACAAACAGGAGTTTTTTGTTCTGGCTAAAACATATATCTATGTATCTATTTAGTTTCTATTCAGACAACGTCAGCTTAAAAAATTGATTATTTTTTCAGAGCAAAAATATTTCAATATCCTTTCTATGCTATTCAATTCCAAAACTGCGTCATTATTCACAGTGCGACGTGTACTTTCGGAAGAGAAAGCGAAATTTACTCATACACTGGCAAATCGTATTTAAAATCGGCAAGGGAAAGCAAGAAGTTCTTTCAAATTTTATCAATATCTTTAAAAATCGAAACTGCAAAACTGACCGACCGACAGACTAGTTTACAAGAAGATTTCCAGTATATTTAATATTCAGAAAACGCATAAGTATTTTATGCATCTGTAAGGTATCCTAAGCAAGAACAGTTATTCTCTGCTGAAGACAATTGCTTTTAGTGTCATTTAATATTGAACCTACATTAATATAGGTGCACCTCTATAAGGACAAAAGTTTCCTTAAATTTACGCTCTACATATTACCCTTGGAAATAAAATTATCACTTATACTTATTTGCTACAAAACTGGGAAAACTCTTACCAAAATATAACACCAACTTTTGCAGAAACTTCTTCGGTTCAAACTTTGGGACATTTGTCAACAGCTCAGGAATGGAGATGATGATCATGTACTATTTCACAATATTAATTCTTATTGTATTTTCTAGTGCAAACCAAAATTACAAGGCCAAGACTATACAGGACAGCTTGTATTCTTTTCTGCGAACTGTGTCCTTCTCGCAAGAAAGTTACGAGGTGATTTTCTACTGCCAGAATGACTACCCTCTTAATATTAAATTTATTAGTACATCTCTGCGATACCGGATTTATAACAGTTGGGCAACCGATTATTTCTACAATGACTATCCGTCCAGACTCGCACAACCGTTCCTCGTTGGCATTATTTGCCCGGACAGTTTGGATCACACGTTTCATCATATCGCCATGCACCCAACGACGCTACTGCTGGTCCCAATTTGCGAAACAAACGGTCTCGAGCCCAATATCGCCAACTTGTTTAATCGCGAATGGAAAAATTACCCTGCGTTAAAGGTCCTGCTTTACGCAGTAGCCTCTACCCACCACAAACTTCAAAGTAAATTCAAAATTCTTTGCAATGAGTACTGCACCGAAAATGCTGCAACCAGCGGAAATTTTGGTGTTACAGCAATGGAAAGGTTTGGTAATCCCCTTCTTGCACATAGACAATATTTCCGAGTTGCGAATGGGCGAAAAGTTGACGCACTTCTGTTTAGCCTCTATCATTATTTCTTATTGTATGGAGGAGATCCGTTATTTTGCGAAAAACTCCGTTATTCAGAAAAGCGTTTTCTTGTTTGTAATGGAAATATCATGTACACAAATCTGCTTTCAGCCCACCACAATGTTTCGTTTACACAGCTAAACGCGAATAATCCTAGCGTGTGGAAAAACACTGACAGATCATTGCTCGGACAGTATATAATTAGCCAGCTTTGGCGTACAGATTATGGTGCAAACGTGTTTAATAATTCTTGGGAAAAAACAGGACTCATACTTTCATATATTGACGCAGATACTTTACTATATTGTCTAAAGCACAGACGGACAGAGAATACAATAAACTTTGGGACATGGCTTTTCCCATTTTCGTGGATGATTTGGATGTGCACTTTTGGTGCAGTTGCCACCATCACTTTGCATGTAAGGCGACGTAGTAGTGATAGGTTATTTTGGCATTTTCTCAACAGCGTGGGAGTTCTTCTTGGAAATTCCACTCAGCAATACATGGACAGAATCCGCTTCTGCGTATTTTTACAGTTTTTTGGATGGTTTGTCTGTAGTTTCTATGGGAACGAAATTATGAGTGTGTTAACTGTTCCTGAACGCGTCACGCCACTTGAATCTCTTGACGAAGCATTCTCTACTGGATACAGAATCATATGGGAGAGGTATCAAGAGCTTTCCCCCTGGGGAGTGTATTACGACAAATTCAAGGTCAAAGGTTGGTTAGATAAACTCAACAAAACCTTTGAGCGTTATAACCCAGACAATTTGACTAACTTTGAGTTTGTCACGTTGCTCACCAAAAAGAGAATGAAAATTGTGGGAAAATTTACTGAACTTTTAAGCTTGCTTACCTTTAAAAATGATATTAATGTCGAGCTCAAGATGGAAGATGTGGAGTGCTACACAGTTCCTGAATACTTGAGAACGGTGCCAAATTTTTTAGAAACGTACACGGTGAATCGACATTGGATGATCCAAACCTTCCTTCGGTTTAAAGAAAGTGGCTTGCAGGGAAAATTGGAACACTGGCGATTGTTAGCATACAGATATTTTCATAAGATTACTAGAGAAGATCCGAATCCAAACAAAATTTTGCCAGGACGCGAAATTTCGAAGCCTGATGTTCTTGGAATTCTTGTGATTTGTTGCATTTTATACACGTCAGCTCTCATTTACTTCATGATCGAGATTTCCCGTCTCGCTCGAATTTTTGCGATTCACCCGTTCATCTTGAAAACTCCCGTCACCATCATTCCGGAAAGTAAAAATGCGGAAGAAGATACAATTTTCACGCGTAGAAATCCTGGGCCCAATCGTGAAATTACATCATCAATTTTGGAAGATATCCAATCAGAAGAGAATAAGGGGAACCTAAGTGAAAATGCCTCCAGACTAAATGATCAGTGGATTGTACAGCGGTTCTGTCGGATGTGGGTGGAGCAACAAAGACGAAGAGTAATTCTGGGACTCTCAATAAGGAACTAGTATTAAAAATAATACAGTTAGTCACGAACTTTTCAATTTTTAGAACTCAAAGGTCGTTGTGATTTCTGAAGAGAGTTTGCATAATCAATTCAATCTAATTGCAAATCCTTTATGATTCATTACACTAAATAATTTTATAGCTGGAATATTTATATTGTTTATGGAATAATAAGCACCAAAATGTTGTGAAAATGCACAAAAACTCGAGCATCTAGTTTGGTATAACCAATATCAATAAAATAAATAAAAGCTTGTAAACCTTTCTGAGAGCTCGCTAGTTATAGCTGTAAAATGGGCAAGTGAGGTAGGCCACACGACGACACGAGGAATCCTAATTGCCCTGGCTTGCTAATAAAATTATTGACTCGCCGTGAATTGTAAAGATCGTCTTGTTCAGACTAACCAAATACTATTGCACAATAAAACAGTTTCGTGAAATAATCAAATATTTTGACTACTGAATTGAAATAAATGTATAATGTAACCAGCATTCTAAATATAATGATAAATGATCATACAATTTCATTTCATTCCTTTATTGGAAGCCACCGACCAAATATATATACACGACTATCTGTTTAAATTAAAGGTCAAGTAGATTTATATTAGACTAATGACGAGAGTGAGAGGACGGGGGAGATTTGTCTCAATATTCCATTATTATGAATTTTTGATCAAATGTGTTTTCATTCCATATTAGGTTTACAAGAAGTATGAAAATTCAATCAGCTTAAAACACGACGAACCGAAAATTAAGCCTAATTCATGTTTATGACACTTATAGTGAGAGGAATTTATTAATGTATTTGTGAAAAATATGAAATTAAAAAATTGGTCTTTATTGTATAGCAATTTACTATAATTTTAAATAAATTTTCTGCTTACTGTTGTTGTATATTGCCTTAATATTTTTTACATAGTAAATAAGTAGTTGTGCTCGGGTCCATTAAGTCTTCAGTACCAAAAAACAAATGAGACCATGTTTAAAGTAAAATATCTTAGAATAGATTGTATTGATACCTGGAATACATAATATTTTGTAATACAAGTATTTTAAATTAAAATACAATAGTAGAAGTTGGGAGTTCCAAGAGCTTGTAATGAATTACAAATCGATCAAGAAATTTCCATTACTTGTGAGTGGGCAGAAGCTCACAACCAAAAAAAAAACTTTTTCTTGGAGCTTGGGCTTCTGCCCACTCACATATGAAAACTATACAGTCAAACTAACCTAAAATTATTATGCTGACTTAATATGCTATGCTATTGAGAGCATTTGTTATGTTGTTATGATAGCATGTTCAGATCAATTAATTTTACCAAACAACAATAATTTAATTTAAACGGAACTACAATCAATTAAATCTAACGTTGTTCTTTGCATGCTTGTCCATTTAAATTCAATATCAATTAAATTACCGAGAAATGTGAACAGTATATAAATCGGTGGTTTTCTTGGTATACATTCTGTCTATCTCGTCCGCCGACGTGGAATTCAGCCAATCCACTGCTTACCATAGCAAGAGCGTTATAGTTTTGTCAATGGTTTCTTGAACAAATTCAATGAATGTCGTTTTGTCCACCTTGAAGTAAGGATATGCTGATTCAATATAGAAAGTCGTACAGCTTCTAGCAAAAACTCTGATTAGTGCCCCTCTCCCAATCAGAGTGATTCCCTTATATTTGAAATTTTTTGAACTATCCACTAATATGCCAAATATGGAGGTTTCAGTGTACTGCAGAATTAGTGGTATCAACAATCCAATAATGAATATTAAATACACTACAAATCCAGACACTTTAAGAAGATCCGCACATCTTATGAATACAAATGCACAAATAGTGACTACTGTGATGCATACCACATGATGGAAAGATATTGCAAATGAGGCTAATATATCGTTAACCATGTTGTTTAACAGTTGTTGCTCCCTATACCTTATGATGATTTCTTTGTCTTCCAGTTCCCCATAGAATTGAGTTTGAATCGTGCATCGGGAAGATCCTTGGCGGTGAGTAACGCTAACTGGTGTCATATCTTCAATAGCTGCAACTGCAACTAGGTAGTAGCACATGCCCAGAACACACATTATAATTATCAAGTTACCTGCTGCCACTAGGCCCACAAAAAGTGGTGGAATAAAGAACAGAAAACTCCAGTGCATATTCTCAGGAACAATTTCAAACTCCAGCCATTCCAGAACTATGTTGTGAACGGGCTCCAAAGGATGAAAGAGTAGAACAAATAGTACGCATGGAAATGCATTGGAGATGTGGCAAGCGATAAATATTAGTGACTCGCCCAATTGGATCCGTTGCATGTGCGCTCTCTCCAGAACAATGTGGTTTTCATCAAGCCATTTAGATAACTATCGACCAAAACGAAATTTCTTGATTTAAGAATCTCTTGCTTTTAGTTAGATAGCTTTGGTGTTATTACCTTCTTGTGGTATTTGAACATTTGGTTCATCGCATACTGAATTTCCCACCTTTTTCTGATTATCCGTGTTGCAACCATAGTAGTCATTTGTATCACAACTAGCTCACCAAATGTGAAAACAAGCGTTGCAAACGATTCCAGATTTGCTGTCACTTCGTCTTCCAAATCACTTATCTTCGTGTAAATATATACACAGAAAAGTATGCACATACTAGTACCCCATGCAGTGCAAACGAACCTATGGTAAATCAGTTTTCAAGAAACATTTTTTCAAGTTTTTAAATGAGTTAATAGAGTTAAGTATATTTATCGAAAAAATATGTTTTACCAATTCCAATACATCCATCGGTGTCTTGCAGGAATCATTTCAGATTTTTCGTTGTCCCAGTCATAAACAATTGCTCCAGTGTAGACCATAGATCTTACACGGTCACCCCAAAGCTTTATAATTTTTTCACTTAACATTTTTTAATTGTAATAATTAAATATGGTTCTTGTAAATGTCTAATCTTGCGCCCATGTAATATCTGAACTTGAATAAGCCTATTGCATATCGCGTATATAGAAACGCTGACTGACAGGTACTCGGTGAAATAAATTATAATGCTTTAAGTCATACTTCTAAATAACAGGATGGGAATAGACTAGTGCATGTTTTTTCAAACAAAATGTGGAATCAATATATTTTACAAAAAACAACTTGTGTAACATTCAAATATGAAAATTCTTTCATTCAATGAGTCATAAATGCTTTGAATTCCGGTTCAATATTCTTTTAGGCGAGCATAGTCTCGTAAGTTTATAAACTTGAGCATTGAAAGGATTTATTTACCAAGATATCATAATTAGCAGAAATATGACTTATCATTGTACAATTGTATTATTTGTACTGATTGCATTGATAATTAATTTATTTAAATGTGGAGTTCCTTACAATTTAATATGACTTTGCTTCGTCGTCCCATTTTCCGTGCCGGGTATAACCGAAAAGTATTACATATTTAGATTAAAATTATTCTGAGCAATGTTTGAATTCCTAACACATGTAGTTACTTTTCCCATTTAACATGAACCTCTAAAGAACTATAAAGAAATTTCCATTACGTGGGCTGTTTTTGAGTGGCCAGAAGCTCATAGTAACAAAAGTGTCTGTTTCTGTGAGCTTCTGCCCACTCACATATGAAAACCATACAGTCAAAATAACCTAAAATTGTCATGCTGACTTAGTATGCAATGCTATAACTTATAGCCTGTAAGAGGTATTTGTTATGACGTAAATCGGAAAATTAATTTAATTTTTTCAATATTTGGAACTTAACCTCCCAACATGCTCAGATATACTAATTTAATCAGGAAAGCAATCAACAAATTTAACTTGGACAGAATTTAACTTTTTCAACCCGGAAAACAAACAACTTATTCACTTATTTGTCCTTGTAAATCATACCGTTAACCACATTAATATTTTTCAATACATTTACCGTGAAATACGAAATAAAGTGTAAACCGTAAATGTTAATTTGTGACATTTATTGATTGTATTTGATTTTTTTTATTTACTTATTGGTATTAAGTAACTCCGTACTTATTTGTGGTCTAGTTAATTAGTATTTAGGTAACTGACAATGCCCTATTGCAAAATTGGAGTTAATCCAAGCCTTAAAGTTACCATAGCAATAGCTTTATGGTTGTGTTAATGGTATGTTGAACAAATTCAATGAATGTGGGTTTGTCCACATTAAAAAATGAATATACTGTTTCAATACAGAAGGTCTTAAAGCTTCTAGCAAAGACTCTGATAATAAGGATCTCTCCCCATTAGAGTCACCCCCTTGTTTTTGAAATTGGTTTCTTATATACCATAAAATGTAGATTTTTACCTGATTTGAACATAACTATTTGATACTTGTTATTGTGATGGATTTGGTATTTCTGTTAGCTAATTTACCAGCAAGAACTGTCTAAAGAATTATTTGCAAAGAAGCCAGTGCTTTCTTTGCAAACCGAACCGGTTTGAGGAGTAACAGCCAGGAATTCTGTCTCAAGTGATCCCATTACTCCTTCAGTTTACTTTGTAAAGGAGAATCAAAGTTATGATTCCTCCTCGTTTTTCTGTACTTTTATGTACTGCTCGGCCAAGTTGGCCACAACTTCTCATTAGATTTGCTTCTGAGACTCGCGTTGGAGCTCAGACACCTTTCATTTTTGTCAAATGATAATTTGTTATTTCGCTCCTAGTGGGACTTGTAATCTCGTAAATTGTTCTCTACGCACTACCAACGAAATTCGAGCTATATAGTTCAATAATTGTTAGAAAACTATAATATCAAAATTTGTCTAATTTCAGTGAAAATTGGTTTAAATATGTAATTTTAACTCCTTATCAATAATATTAATCAGTTTTTGAAAGAAAATTGAAATTTGAGCTATATAGTTCAATAATTATAATTATAAACTATAATTTCAAAATTCGTCTAACTAGCTATACATTTAAAACTTTAATTACTTATATTAAATCAACAATAGAGTAAAATAAGTAATAAATCAATTTCGAAGAAAATTGACACTAGAGCTATATAGCTCAACAATTGTCAGGAAACTATAAGTTCATTGATAATTGGTACAATGGAAAATACAACTATGTAGTTTTGAACGAATCGAGTTCTGATGTGCGTGGATTGTGGATGCTTCCCATAATCTTTGTTGCTGCTCTGCTCCGCTTCCCGGCCACTACTAGGCGGTCTCGGGTTTCCCCGTTTTGTGTTTTTGCTCGATGTATGACTCTGTTTTTTTGGTACGAATGACGTGTCTTGCATCAGTATGATTTTACGTTACATTTAATTAATTTTTTATTTAGGCTAGGCACAGCTATTTTTGTGTCCAAGTCCAAACATACAATTAATCAGTTGTTTTGTAAAAATAAGGGTCTACATATATGTATAGTGTGTACTTATTATTGCCAAATTGATGTTAGTGTAGCAGATTTTTAGGAATGTAAGTTGGTTCTCTGTAGATATACAATTTTAGAGCAGCGATTGAATAAGATGTGCAATTCAAGATAATTAATTTAAGCTTTTGGGAGAAAGTATAAGATAATATTTGCCGGTAAACTGACTTGGTCACTTATTGAATGTGTTACTATGAATAGCTGTTTATTTTTAAATAAGGCAGTATAATATTCTTCAATTAGGTAAGTTTCCTTCTATGTAGGAATTTAATAGAATGTAATGAATTCTACTATACCCATAATTCTTTTTGCATTATTCGTGTTGGTTGACCGTTGACCTAGAATAAAAAGCAATCGGTGATTGCTGCATTTAGAAAGTACAGATTAGAAGTCAAATTTGATAAATGTTGGTGATTTAAATAATTAGTTTTTTAATATTCCAGATTTTATTTTACTAAACCCTTTTCAGGTTAATTGTCATAGAAAAGTCGACTGTCTGATACGATACGTATAAAAATTATTTTTTATTTGTATACCTTCTAAACACTGTATACATTTCACTGTCATCACAAAATTTAAGTTATGTATTTATGAATACATTATGTTAATTCAATCGGATATTCATAATAGAGAGTTTATGTAGATCATAAATATCTGTACTCACTCCAGGAAAATAGATTATAGAATATCCTTGGTTCCTCAAAGATATAAATTTTATTTATTGTAACTGGTTACATAATCGTCTCGTAAATGTATATAAAATAAAATGTATTCTTTGCGTCGGAAATAAAAGTGTTATACTATGCATACATTAATTTCTAAGGATCTTCGAGAAAAGTTTTTGATTACATTTTTTCAAGCTATAAAGTGATAAATGCATGGTTAGATTAGATTCGTTCATTCGAAAAGAGATTTCATCTCATATTTAGTATTACATGATGTCTGCGTACAGATGTGCCTCAGAGTATATTTAAAAGATTATTGGCATTATTCATGAGGTGAATTAGAGCAGTCAGAGTGAACACACTATTTCATTTCAACCAAGTAGTAGCTAACTTTTGATGTTCTTAGGGTTGTCTACTGAAGTAGACAGTTAACTTTCCTACTTTAATTCTTAGAGACAAACTGTCCAAAGTATTAACGTTGCCTACATGTCAATGCATTTTGTACTAACTTGAAGCTAGGGGAGAAAGTTAGGAGGATGAAAATCCATTTTGTAGTGCACGTTACGCTAAGCTGTGGTTTGAAACTTCGGAAGTTGGCTGTCTACATCTACAGCTACAATATACAGTGCCAGTTACTAGACTATGTCTTTATTAATCTTTCACTGCAGGCAAGTTAAAAACTTTTTCGTATTTCAGCAATGGATTTACAAGCGTCAACTCTTTAAAGCATGAAAAAATGCAGTGAAACTACACTAAAAACTAATTATTTATGCTTGGCCAATGGTTTTATGGTTGGAGATGCATTTTACTTTTGCAACCTGTGACTGTTTTGAAAATTAACCATTTAAAATTCGTGCGTCCGTGCGTTTCATTCTACATGGAATTTGCATCTCTACAATATTCTGAATCTATTATGGTTTCACGTGTAGGTATATTTTTTTGAAGAAACGATTTTTTATTGCGTTGCAGCAATTATGATGGTTGGGGAGGACCATAGTTTAGTAAAGTCTTATTAACAAAAAAAAAAATAGGAAAAATTGTGTCTAAAACGCCAAAATGTTTTATGAAACCTCAATTTTATTTTGCCAAAAGTTGCAAATTCTTATTGCCAATCTCATTTTGCATCCATAACTCTTGAGTTGTAGTCCAAATAATAAAAATTCTCACCAAATTACTCATTTTTGCTTTGATTACTATAATTTTATGCTCCTTATCTCTCTAATTTTCTTTAAAAACACAAATTTGCCGGGTTTCCAAAATACACTATCCTACAATTTCGATCCTAAAAGCTTTTTGAACACAAATACATGGAAAACCCACCATCCAGTATATCAAGGTTGTAGTTGTTACGGCTGCATGAGATAACGTCTGTAAATTAAGTGAGATGGGTGCCCCCTAGCTGAAGGGCTAGTTGCGCCAGTGAGTATCCTTCCTTATTCCACGTACCCTAAACCCTGCCTAACTAAACGTAGGGACAAAGTGAATCTGACACGAACGAAAATGAAATGACGCCCTTGGATATACGCTGAACGCTAATATTGTGATAACTTACACTACACAGTTCCTCTTTCTCTAGAATTTCCGCTACCTTTGTCTGCTCATTGATGTTTCAATTTGCGAAAAGCAATATCTGTATTGCGATCCTCATGTATGTATGATCAAATAAATACTACGATGACAATGGTGGCTGACTGCGCTGCGGTGTGGTATTTTCACTGTGAATCTACGATTTCATAATAGTGTGTCAAGGAGAACCAAATGTAATAAACGTGCGTGTCATGTCACATCGCATGCAGTGAATCATGAAAATGATGTGATGGGATAGACTTTGTTGATTTGCCTTATGTACGTATGAAAATTATTATTTATAACCTTCCAAGAAAGTTTTATAGGGGCTTAGTGAATAAATCTTGTAAAAGGAATGAAGAAACTCAATTCCAATCCAGTTTACTTTACCTCCGGGCTCCCTTAGAATTGGAAATAGCGTAGTCTCGTCTCAATTCCAACAAGTAGGGGGAACAGGATATAGAGAGGCGACAGAGAACTTCTCAGAAAAATGTGCAAAAGAAACTAAATACGATTGAGAACAACAGTTGTTCTGAAGCCACTTCACAGCATGAAAAAGATCAATCCTCAATAGTCAACGGGAGTCAGGACAGAAAAGTGAAAAATGGCAGCTAGTGAAAAAAGTTTCCTAGCATCGCATCGCCGTGTGTTGTATACACTGTGAATGCTACCCACAATATTACATACTATTTCAGAAATCTGATACAAGTAGTGATAAGTACTTACGATTAGTACTTTCCTGATCTTCCCTGTATTACTGATCGTGGTATCAAGCTATCTATCTTTGAAGTCGCATTAATAATAAATTCATTTCATGGTTCATGTGAAAATTTGTGAAAATTCAATTTTAAATTCTACCCTTTTACACTTGAAGAAATATCTAATTGTAATCCTTTGGTCTAGTGGGGTAGTCACTCAGAATGAGTTAAGGCTGGTAGACAAATTATTCATTGGCTAACATTATGTACACCTACTACTAGTCATCATCATAATACCATATCATCATTGAACTTTTTAAATACTGAAGAAACAGGCACATCTAACTATAGGTTTCAGTACGAGGGATGCATACTTCCTTAGTTGCCCATTGTCATTGCTTGAAACTAGGAAATTGGATCAAGAAACCAAGCTTTTGCTTAATTCTTTTGTTTCAGGAATACCATTTAATTTGATGCTGATGTAAAGTCTACATATATTGTACCCCGTTGCTTGTTTCATCAAGAAAGCGTTTTAACTTTTTATATGCACATGTGTTAGGAAGTGCAATGTGCATTTATGTACACAGAGAATGTCAGCATTAAAAAAAAAGTCGATGACTACTTTATTATGTGTAACTCAATTTGTTATCTTCGGGTACATAGTGTACAACCTTATTGCACTCGCGAATAATTTATATACACACCATCGAAGTAATATTACAGAATATTCTAGGAAAATACACAAAGTCAGCATCCAGTTTTCGCATATCTAAAAACGACGAACAAGTAGTGAGTGGTTTGCGTCAATAAAAATTCCTACCTAATTCATTATAGGTGATATTATTTTTCTTTACTTTTCATCGCATGGTACACAAATGCATAAACGATTCACATACAACATATGTACCTAAATACGTTACATTATGAATCCTTTTTGATTTGTAGCTGCTTCCTTGACTTTGTCGTCTTTAGCACAGCGTTTCTAAATAGTTTTCCAAACAAAACAACAAAGGTTCCGTAGACCGTAAGGAATGCCCAAATACTTATGGACGCCCGGAAGCATGCCGATCCAGAAGCTGGAACAATAAATAGGATCAAAGTGAGATTGCAGCAAAGAGCAAATGTTATTTTGGTCTCAGAATACTGTAAATGACATTATTTTTTGAGCTTGTTCACACCAATAAAGCCAATCGTTACGACATTCAGTACAAATCCAATCAACATTTGCCCAAATTGAGCTGTTGTGATCATGTTTGATATCACTTTTGGTACATAAACTCCAGCCATCTAGATTAGCCAAAAAATACAATAACAAATTAGATTTTTGTATGTCACAATGATAAAAAATTATTGAAGAAATTTTTATTTTTTTTGACATTTACCTTTAAAGCAAAGTAGGGATACATTGCAGAATGAATGGCGTAGTTCAGGATAACAAACCACCTTCCTATAGGCTCCACAAATGGCACTGCAATGTGAAAATATAAAAAAATCAACGGATAAAGTGAATTAATTTTTTTTAATGAATCCTAATCTTGTAATCTTTCATCAGTTACTGCAATATCAATAGCGATGACAAGAGCTGAATGTTATCCGAAAATTAATTATATTATGTACTACACATGCACTTATTGTGCCTAGTGCATATTAAGTTGACGTGGGGGATTTTGAGAAAGGAAATGTCCTACTTATTTTAGCAATACAAACTTACATGTGATCCACACAACAATTAACGTTGCAATATGATGATACCATTGGAGCACTTGAAGGGGTCTTTTTCGCAGAACTATGAAAAGCGTATCACCTAACTCCACGTATTTGGAAATGGCGAAGGCTACCCTGAGCAGGAAAAAAATTTACGGTTGAACTTTCAAATTAAATCAAGAATGTAAGATTTCGGGTAAATACTAGGAGCTTTTTCTGTTATACCCCCAAAACGCCATCTGTGGTTCCGTGTAATCCCTTACACATATACTTTTGTACAATCCGTTGAAGCCAGTCATGTATTTGCCCATACATGGAGCTGTACGCCACAACCCAATAACCGAAAACATTCCCAATCCAGCATTCCAGAAGATTAAAGCAGTCCTTAAATCCAATGGTGGACGGTTTCTCATGAACTTTTCGAGGCCAAATATGATCACAGCATATATACCTGCTGCATAAAGTGCGAGTGTCCTTTTTTCAATCAAAAAGTCGCGCCAAGAAGGCATATCAATTACTTCAAATTCATAACTATCATCAGTACTTCGATATTGCCAAAAGATTGATTCGGAATCATTTTGAAGAGATAATACCATTGGCACGGAGAACAAACTTCCATTGTATGTAGCCATATTAAATATCTTAATGATTAGACTGTCACGTGCACAAATAAGGTTGCGTTACAACGTTATTTCAACGTGTCAATGCAAATATACCCTTAGTACTGATCACTGATAAATCAACTTAAAACAGTGAATGCAGGAAAAAGCACAATTATTAGGCATTCAGTAGGAAACTCAACTCCAAAGATCTAATGTCGTATTCGTATAAGTGCTTGCGTGTGTGCAATATTAATTGGGATGAATAATTTCACATGAGAAACGTATTGTCAACTAGTTTTGTAATAAGTTATGAACTAGTCGCGTATTTTCTACATGCGTAGACACTGTATCCACTTTGTGTCAAATGATAAGCACTACTGACACCAGTTTTCTGGACAGAGACATATAAAAATCTATCGATTTTATGGTTATGTAAAACATTTTATTATGTAGGCGCCCAAAGCCAAGGAGCTACAAAAGCTTTGTTTGAGATTTCTTGCAATTTTAATGTTACTTAGGTCATTATTAAATGAACAGAGATTTGCAGTAATAGTAAGAGTCAACATTAGATTTATGCAATGAGCATGAGTCTTTAATTTCTCCTTATTTTCATATATGCCATAAAAAAACTAGTCATATTACACAACAATGA
Source organism: Willowsia nigromaculata (assembly GCA_034700605.1). Taxonomy (NCBI): domain Eukaryota; kingdom Metazoa; phylum Arthropoda; class Collembola; order Entomobryomorpha; family Entomobryidae; genus Willowsia; species Willowsia nigromaculata. The sequence continues at coordinate 13,866 of JAQIXX010001748.1, read as the reverse complement.
GACGAGTACTTGTGCCAGTTACGCTGTAATAATAACAAGCTCAGTAGCTTCACGGAACTTCCAGTGTCGTAAGTAAAATGCAGTGGTAAGGTACATTAACGTAAGTAGCAAATCTCAAAGCTTACTCGCTCTATATCTCTTCTGTTCTAATTAGTTGTATATCAATTCTTTGAAATCATCCGGTTCTCACGGGATATTCCGATACGTACCCCTCACGGCTTCTTGACTTATACGCATTCTTGTATGCATTTACGACCTTCATTGCAAAAACTCTAGTTTATTCTTAAGTACTGTAGTACTAAGGAATCAAACTCTACAGAAATGCGTATTATGCTCCATTTATGTTCTTGTTTCTCACTGAGTTTCTGCATTGTTAGATTTTTACCGTAAAATTATAAGATTAGTAATGTAGATAGTTCACCGTTCCCCGTATTTGTCTTGAACGTGATCCCATGAACGAGAAATCTAGTCAGGATGTTGAATGACGAAATAGATGAATGATGGGAGTATGAACATACCTAAGGCTCGTGATAAATTGTTGTTCAGCTCTTTAGTTTCATTCTTAGTAATGGTGCAACGTATTTAGTCTTTATCTTTGATATCATTATTGCGAAAGTTGAAAGCAAAAATAAGGCATAGATTGCAAAATAAATTGTTTTTGATATTCTGTTTGTGTCATTTGTTATCAACTCATTTGAATGAACATGTAAAGTAACGTCTTTGTTCAAAGAAATTAACATAGAATTTTAAGGAAATAATTTTACTTGAGTTCTTTTTATATATAAATAAAATATTATGTTATACCTTCCTCAAATCCTTGTGTTTAGTCAGGTCGAAAGTTTTAAGCAATGAGACATGATTTTAGCTTTAATGATTAGTTTCTTGAGATTTATATTTAATCAATAATAATTACTGCAATATGCATGTCGTGCGTAAGAGATCTACTGGAAAATTTACTCGCATTTCGTAAGTTAAACGTATATACGTACATAAGCTCAATTATATAACGTGTAGGAATTTGGATTTTGTTATGAACTCAAACCAAGACTTAATAATGTGATTTAAAGAATGCAAAACGTCAGCTAAAATTTCCCATCTTGAAGGTTTTGATATCTGCAGTTCTATCATTAGAGAATTTCTCAAGACACATTTTTGTGCTAGAGGAATATAAACGTGAAAAGTAATTTTTACAGAGGCGTTTATAGAAGCAGAAAGTGAACTCTGATGAATGGTAATCATGTAGTTGAAGGAAGGACAAGTGTAGTCGCCTCGAATTGTGACAAGCAATTTTTTGAAATTCCAATAAGAATTTTGACATTCACTATTGCTGTGATATATGTACAAAGTTCTGATAACTTAAATTTCACTCCATTCAGTTAGCCTATGGTATGCGGTATTTTAAAACGAACTTATTACCACATCTTGAATGCTAAAGGCTAATATCATACTTCTATGGAACGTAATTTTTATATAATATAATTTTGGAGGGTTTTGACTAAGGTGTTGTAAATAATGTTACTTACTATTAGTGGTTGATTAATCCAAAAAATAGGAAGGAAATAGTCAAATTTGAATTCTCTGGGCCAATCCATTGTATACCCATCCAGTCATACTCATGAATGCGATGTCTAATATTTTGACAGATCCAAAAAGCTAATTGCTTATGAACTGCAATAAATGACTGGAAATACTGGAATGATGTACATATGAAGCCTTTGCACTGCCACACATCGGCATTCATTGCTATTATTAAGAAGTGAGCCGAGAAAGTATGCTCACACACTATGTTGCCTGCAGAGAGCACCGTGCACCCTTTCTTCCAAAATGCTTTGCCATCATTTTGTCATGAACTTTCAGTTAAATCCTGAAAAAATGTCCTGAAGAAACCACACGAAACAGGAATTTAGTATTACCAGATACTCAGCCCCTAGAGATGTCGTTTTCCTTAATGTAAAACAATTGTAACTAACTGAAAGGCTTGAATGAAAGACTCATGTAGCTTAAGTAAAGAAAATAAATTGAAACCATCAATTTCAAATTATTCTACCGTTTGTCATTGGTAACCATTGGTAACCATGTAGGGTAGGTAACCATGTAGTTTCCACTGGTTACAGTTGACGGATAAAATTCAAATCTCCAGTGCATAGGTATGTAATCAATTGTTAAAAATGGAATTCAAATATTAATTTTCCTTGAAGAGACAGACGAGAATTTTCGAATTCATTGTAAATAAACTTTATTTTCAAAAATGCATGCATAATAAGTGGGGCATCAAATTACTGAAAAGTGCAAGGACAAGAAAATTATCAAATAATACAAGTGTTTATGAGTAAGGCCAACAACATACATATATAGTATTCAACTGACGAAGCGCCATTAAAGTTATACTACTCATTACCTATACACTTTCGGAAAGACACACGAATGAAAACTATTGTAATTGTAAGGGTAACCTCATAATAACAAGTATACTAGATTTTAGCATTTTGAGACGTCACTGACCTAAGCAGAGTTAAAACAATTTCAGCCAAAAATTGTTTCACTATTATCTGGGATATCTGGGACAAGAAATGATTCAATTTCATGTAGAAGATGACTTAGGTAAACATAGGATATTGACTGTCATTTCATTTTAAAAGCTTCAACTATTTCACTTCCGACCGTTTTGAGTATTTCTTGAGCTGTTTGTATTCCTGTATCCGCTAGTGCGACAGCAGTTTTAACAACAGCAAATGTAAATTTTTCTCCAACGTCTTCATCCGAGTACACACTCTCAACGGAAGATGCATGGTTTACGGGGGCTGGCGTGATATGCATGTTTTGTACATATAGATCGTTGAATAAACCTCGCGTGTTCACCGGCTTAGGATTTGCTTGAGTATCTACAAAAAATATTATGCACAAATTTACTGCGGGATAGGGTTTTGATTACAATAATAATTGGTTTGATTGGTGATAGACCTATAAAAACTTGCACCCATATACCTACTTTTTTTTGAAACTTGCTATATGGTCTAATCAATCATGGCTAACTATGGTATGATTATTTTAAAAACTTCTGATACCACCGTGGAAAATAATGTAGTGAAGCGATGAGAATGCTTATTGTAAAAAACTTTTTTTTATGAATGCAATGAACGCGTACATATTGTTGATTCTTAAACTTCTTATGATTTTTCCAGCATATTTTTAACGGTAGGAATACAAGATATATGTTTTTGTTCTGGAGGGTATATCCTGCTTTTTAGAGCTCAACATAACTACATACATAGGAGGCCAAATCTTCACTAAAAGTACAAAATAACCTAACAATTTTCGTACAGCCAAATGATTTCAATGTTACAAATATGCATATTCCATAAAAAATATAAAATGTATTAAAATTTTCAAGTTTAATTTTATTTAAATATGTATCGTATTGTCATTTTAAAGAAGTCACTTACTGGGTGAATGGTAAACTGAACAAGTAAATTACGATATGTGTTAATCTCCTAATTTTCGAAACTAATATCTCAATCGCTGGTTAACTGTGTTCTTTATCTTGTTCATACCGCTGTGTGCTAGATTGACTCCATCAGCCATAGCTCCAGCTAGTTTATGCTTGACAATCTCCGCTTTGTTTTCCACTTTCTCGAACACATCATCGAACAGGTCTCGTTTGAATCGGAAGCCAACTGGAAATCATTTTAAAGTTATTCTTTATAAATCTCTCATGTAAAATAAACCAAAACAAAAAATCACTCTACTCTCTCCTTGTCATGATTCGTATAAGGTATCTATTTTAATTCCACAAATCCAACTAACCTGGATTATTTCCTGAGTATTCAGTGATCTCTGTCTTAACTACCGTCTGCCCTCCCAATGTTCCATGGCTCTGTGTTACTTTCTTGACCACCGATGAACCCTGGTTCACGTAGTTCTCCACCTTAACGTCCATGCCACTCATTGCGTTGGTTATGATACTGTCGAAATCCATGAATCGTGGTTTCTTATCCTTGGTGTCAGGACGAACATCTGAAATACAATTATTAAAATTTCATATTACAATTCAATCTGACTTTAACACAATGATATTTTAGTGCTTTATTCCTAAATTTATCTACCAATAGCTTTTATATTGTATCAAAATCAAAATAATTAAATATCAATCCACAAGATACTAACCTTTAATACCACCATCAGCAACTGCAGTGCCAATATCATTGACACCAAGGGCACTGATGACTACTGCACAAATTAGCATAAGCAAACAAGTACTTGTGATAAGACGCATGATGAGTATGGATTCCCCGAATTCGGAACTTTTGAAAAAGAAAAGTGATTAGACACTACTGAGAAAATTTGATGGACTTGATACTTGCTGGAAATTACCAAGGCCTTTTTATAGGAATTCTAGTCACCTATTATCTACGTTTTAAGCGAATTGCATGTCGTATGTAATACTCACATACCATATCTACACATTATTCATACTCGTAGTCCAACATTTAAAAAATAACTGCATTTCATTTCTGGTGGGCTGTAAAATATTAGATTTGTTATTTGTTTGTTGAAAATGAAAGTGGCTTACAATGTATTGTTAGTGAAGCTCAAATCCTGTACAATGAAGTTTCCTAAGGGCTCTTCTATTCCATGTTTGTCTGTTTTTTAACAGTCAGGCAGGAGCAAAGAGATGCAAGGCCACGGCCATCCAGACAAAGGCAAAGTATGTTTTTTGTGAAACGTGTATATGCATTTTATTATGCTCTGGGTAGAATCGTATCACTCAATAAATAAACCATCTCTGGGATAGACAAATCTGAAATTTTCACTTTCTCTTTTGGCTTGGGTTCACAGTCATTCTGTCCATAATATGACCAACAAGTTACGTCCAACGTATGCGTATTTTATCCATAATATACACAAGTTTTTCCAATATATAGTCTTATATTTAACCTAAGCAAACAAATAACATCAATTGGAAGAATTAGAAAACATGGAATTTGTTCATCCTGTTAAAGAAAAGCATCAATACATCCTGTCATAAGAACAAAACACATTTATCAAATTTGAAATTGCAACTATGAAAATATTTTGATGCTGCTGCTTGTTTTATCAATGTACACGTTCAAGTTGGTTTTGGGTTTTAGCAACATTTTACACTTGAAATGTGCACAATAAATAATGTACAATAAATAATATGTATGCTTGCATCTTGAATTCTTTGATGTGCTTGCTAGAAGTAATGAACGCAATGCCTTGTAGTACCGATCTAAAACTGTTGTTATAAGCTTGATGACTGATGACTGAGCTACCGTTTTCCCTTGACATTCATGTAAAAATAAAAGCAAACATGGTATTGGATTCTTTACACGTTTTGAATTTTGGAAGTATGAATGTTCTGTCAATGTTTGTCATGTCAAAATTTAAAACTCATTATATTTTTCGTAAATATAACTAAATGCATTAAAGACAAGGTGATGTTAGGAGAACAGACGTCTTTATGCTGAATAATGATACAAATACAAATCTTATAACAAATTTACAAAAGTTGATTACAGAATACGACTTGTAATGCCACTAGTTCATATTTGCGATTCTCAGTCGCAAAATGACGTAGTTTCTCGAATATAATTTTCAATAGCATCATAATATAATTTTAAAAACTCACTAGAGGGAAACGAAGACACCTTTGTGTGTCAAAATTAATAACATAAAAAAATACTTACAACGTAGGTTGGTGCATGTGCCTAACAAAATTGAATGTGAAGCACGAACTACTACAAAAATAATCATTATCACCGAATTCATAAAGTGAAAAACAAGGTCAAGGTTACTTTTAATAATGCTTATATCCAAGGGATGATTTACTTAAAGCAAAAAGGTCCACTCAACCCTACTGCCACTTTACTGGTCCCAAACAGAGCAACAGCAGAGTACAAGATGAAGAACTAAAAGATAGGAATAATGTGGAACGGTAGTGTGTTACAAGTACAGAGTACTCAACTACAATCTCAACATCCAATGCTTTCAGTTGGCATCATAGAAAGACTCCATTCCTTTGTGAAGGAAGCGTTCATCATTCATATCGTCGAATATTTCAAGGTTTTGTCATGTACCAACGTGACAAAGCGTACACAAATCCCAGCATCAGTGATTGTGTTAAATGTTATATAAGAAGTGAAATCGTTAAAACTTTCTTAATGAAATTAGAATGATAATGATCTCTCTGACACGATAAAATGTGTATGCAGTTATACTGAAATCCCCTCCACGCGATTGTGAATTTCCCCACGGATTACATTACATGTTTTCAATGTTTCCTCATGCTTTCCTTGGTTGAAATGCTACATCTTGCTAAATACGGAATTTTGTTTGTAAAAGCCTCAAGAGATAAGATTTTGGACTGATGATACCGTTTTACATTTCAGAACTAGTTCACGATGAAAAGTTAAATCGTTTTACAAGTAATAACAGAAAATGACGCTCGACAATCCCGTTCCTGGAACCCCGGAAGAGCAAGAAAACCCACAAAAACACATTAATAACAAATCCATCTCTTATATTTCTCCGAAGTAGACGACAAATCCTTTCCTCCAGCTCTTTAAAAACAAAAGATTTCAAAAAACAATTTCTTCAGGTTAGATATTACTCCTCCGTAAGACCATAAGCGTAGACTAACATGACACGAAGTAAATCATTACATTTCTTCAATTGACTTGATAATGTATTCTATACCTTACTCATCATAATATTAATGCATAAAAAATCACGGTTAGAAAAGTGCTTGCTTTAGCTGTTCAGTTATAAATTTTCATGATGATGAAATGGAATGTATTTTACTGCTTTTTAAACCAATGTTCTAATAAGAATAAGGAATGCATTAGAATATTAATGTTGTGGAAGGAGTTTCTATAAAGAACATCCAAGATTTAACTTAAAAAAAGGTATCTGATCTGGCAGAAGCACTTAACAAAATGCAGCTTTCATGCATTCAAATTTGAATTTTGCAAAGGATATGGATTTTAAATTAGATTAGAATTCAGCAGAAATTCGTATTTATAAAGCATTTTCTTTGTTATAACGTGCAAAATTAATGCATCAAATACTATGCAGTTTCAGTACTATTTCATTTCTCAAACAATCATAAAATGATGATGGCATTTTAAGTGTTTGTTTTAGGTTTATTCAAACATTTGGGATATTGATGAAAACGCATATTGGTGAGGTCTGTGTACCTGTACATATATGTATATTATTGTATATCTGTCTACACCATGGGCTCTACCGGTCATGTGTATTTACATGGAATAACATTATCTTCATATCAAATAAGAGAGCAAATTATATTACACAAATCAATATTTGTAGTCAAGCGTCGTTATTTCTACATACATGTAGATACGGTAGATATGTTTAGTACATGTATATTGTTGATAGGAAATAGATCGCAATCTCTGTGCTTTGTAAGGTTGACAAAAATATTCAATTAAAAAGATTTTCGCACAAAAGAACATTACGGAAAGACTCAAAATAGGTATGAAGTTTTATACCATTGAATCTGAAATCTTTACTATCATCTTGTTATATTGATAATAATAAAATGAAATAATTTATTTCGCTCATAAATTCATTTAGAGCCGTATGTACCAGTAGAGCAGCGAAAATTTGTTTTTAAAATCATAATTTACTGTCTAAAATTTTAGATTTCGGTTCAGATCTCATGTTCTAGTTCTGACGGAGAATATAAAGTAGTATCAATCACAGACGAGACCAAAGTACGCAAACCAACAATCGAGATTTTAAAGTATACTAAATGATATATGGATGACGGAAACTGACAAATTGTATTCACTGTATTGTTCTGTCTTGTCAGTTGGATAGCAAGAAAGATATTTTCATGAATATCATTCTTTTGTGATTTACACATATCATTATTACTATAGGATGCTTTCATTGTGTGTATTTGCTGGCATGTGATAACTAGATGAAACTGAAACGTGACTTGATTGCAGGAACATTTCGAAACGAAGGCTCTTTTCATGTCAATGAAGTCGTATGTTGAATGAAGACCCCAAAATGACATCAGTCTAGTCTATGCGAAGCAGTGCGGTTACAGAGTGCATGAATCTAATCTTACTTTCTTCTAAACAAGAAGATTAACTCCACATATTAGCTTATTTGCATATCGAGCGTAGTAAAACTTGGCAGCGCGGTAAAAGTTTTGTCTTGCCTTGAAATTATTCTTGTATTATCTACAAATTATCTTTTTGCAGCATCATCGCATTATCATTTTCTATTGGATACCTTCTGAGAAAGAAACGAAGGGGTTAGAAAATGGCATCTATTACTGTTGGAAAACTGGAAATATAACACATTTTAATGCACATATTTACACTATATGCTAACTGGTATTCTCTTTCCAGTCATGCGAAGCGAATGCGATTGTTTGAAGCATGTTTATCTCCAAGTCTTTTCTGTCAAATTGTCTGGAAATGTTTCGCAGAACTTGTACTCAACTTGAACTAATGAATGAAGTCATGCAGTAACAACAAATTTTCTTACTCTTATGGTTACTAAAATTAAACTACACACTCATTGTACGTAGAAATGGATGCCAGATTAGTATTTCATATTTGTCAGATACCAGTTCTCGGTGCCTGTTGTGGCGCGCAAACGATTGCGTCTGAATGAGCAATTCTTTAAAATTTTGACAATATAAAACTAACAGTTTTCTATGCAAGATGCATGCTTTATATGATCCCACACGGAAAAATATATAGAATATGAATTATGTGGAAAATTTTAAATACATAACTATTATTATGTTTAGTGTGTTGGCTTGACCTAAAGCTAAAGAACGAGTTTTCATTTGCAGTTACTTCATATGGACAATGAGACAAGGATTTCAATTTCATGTCATGTTGTATGATAAAGAGGGACATTAAATTGACAAATTATTAATATTATACATTTCTTCATTCGGCTTAATTATAACATGTTTGCGTCTAAGAAGTATAACGTATCTACTCGCAATAAACTTTAATATTTAAAAAGTTTGAATTACAAATGAATAGTAGTATTTTTTTACAATAAAGAAGATTGTAATTCTCAGCTTTCTTAATTTTTCATACAATTATATTTGGACTCGTGATAACTTCCTGTAAGTTCGTCATTTTACTTTTTACTTATCTGAGTAAAGAGCAAGACATTGTTGAGTCATCAAATGCCTTGAAAATATGCATGCAAAAAAGCAAAAAGATTTAGGTTACAAGTTGTAACTTACAAGAGATTAAAAGTGAAGAAGTATTACGGAATAAAGAAACATACTTCCTTGCTGCATTTTGAACTAAAGTATAAAGAAAAGTTCCTAAAACTAAATTTGCATTGTAATCATGGTTTCTGGTTTCATATTTGATAAAAGAAATTTATTTTCTATCATATTTCACTTCCACGCTTACAAGTAAATGTAAGTTTCTTATGTAAGTTAATTACGTGAATTCACAAAGTTTATAGTTCATATTAGAAACGTTTTAAAATCTATAAATGGGACACTCATGGGGAGCCATGATGCGTGTTTGGTACTCAGTTTTTGTGTTTACTTATACGCTCAAATAGGCACTTATTTTGTAGGTTGCCTACAGAAACAGAAACATAGGTTAATAAAATACAGGGTAAGACTATATAGATTAATTTTTTATTACATTTTTAAACATTGTATATTGTAAGCTATTGATCCTCAAACGTTTCAAAGGCGACTTTGTAACGGGAAACCCATTACAGGATACCCTTTGAATATTAACCAATATATTTATTTGGATTTTATTTGTCACCGTGGGAAGATCAGCTTCCATCCCGCTGCGTCGCTTAAGGCTGTAAATCAGAAAATACTCGGAAATTCAACAACTTCATCATTTTCGCGTTATTGTAACAAATATCATATACACTCATTCAATTCTCACAAGAGGTAGTAGCGATTATGCATTTAAACAGTGAATAAAAACATGCGAATATACCGCGACTTACATGTTGCAAATTGAGGATCTCGTTTTTTCAAAGAAAGTAAGAAAAGTATTCTAAGAACCCCTTTCCCATTATATCACAATTTGGTATGGCTGCTAATGTTGGTACTTTTGCAACGGTGACACATTGTTACTGCCGGTTGAATAACAAAATAGAAGCTAACGTATTCCAAATATTTTGATATTGTAGATGATACATATGCTGCGGGAAGTGGCTCTGCGCCAAATCGGCGTGGGTGCTTAATACTATAGCCGTAAGTCAGATTAAAGTCTCCGAAAATGGAACGAATAGAACAGAAATGTTTTTAGTTTTTTATAAGCTTCATGCTTTAGTTGGCATATATTGGACAGTGAAAAAAAACGGAATTCGGAGAAAGACCAAAATACAACAGAGTATTACACACATATTACCTTCATGCACATCTGCGTTCTTGTTAGTATGTGTGAGACTGTAAAATAATCACTCTTTCGAAACCAAAAGGTAACTGAATAGCACGTAAATATTTGTACCAGACAGGAGTTTCTAAAACCAGTGAAAGCATTATGATCATGTCTAATTTAAAGTTGCAAAACTTTTATGTATAGAAGCAGTAGAAGCACTGGTTGCCAGAGCTTAGCTATGATACTTTGTAAAATGAAAATAATTTCCATTTCACCAGAAAACTTTCGCTTTTGTAAGCGTCCACTATTTACTTCGGACTCAGACATAGAGGATGGAAGGAGAAAGTCAGGATGTTGCTGACAGGAAATAAAATATGCTGACCATGATATACTCTGCCAAAACTTCAAAACTCGGGGTCGGTAAACACCCTGGCAGAATTTCTATCTACCTTTGAAAACTTAATTGCATACCTATAGCAATTTTCGATGCAATTTAGATCACAAAATTGTGAAATGCATGCAATAACTTTTGGTTTTTGTTTTCTTGTATTTGTATACTGGAAATTCAAAAGACGTTTTCAAAACAGTTAGGTACCTATTTAGTTATGTGTACATATTTATAGTTATGCTATTAGTATTAGGGAAAAGCAAAATTCAAAAGTAATATTCTTGTAAACACGGAAGTCTGGATTCGCGAGTTGCTATAAATGTATTCGGTTGGTTTTGATACAAGATTTGTACCTGTCGTTTGTAAAAATACCAATCTTCAACTCATTGAGAGAATTCTTGAAATCTAAGTGAATTACCTTGTGAGTTTAGCAAGTGATTCACAAGGAAGCGTACTAGCAGTAGGGAACTATTCCATGAAAAGTGTAACCGGAAATTAAAATGGACTATGTCAAATCTTAAATTTGCTGAATATAGCTTGGTTTCTGAATTACATTTAAGTAAAAAGCGGATGAAATGACATAAATTTGAGATGAAACTTATAGAAAGTAAGAAAGGATTGCTGCGAAGACTGAACCCAAATTATTATTCACAGCATTGCGCTAGGATGTGTGCACATGAAATTTCATATTTAATTGCTTTCAATGTTACCTCAACTTACTAATCTATACAACCACATTAAATATCATGGGCTCTTATTTTGCATACCACACGGTGCTAATACATGATATTACCAAATAAAATAACCACAAATTTTAATGATGAAAATGTAAAAGTTTTACCACAACTTGATGTAACTCGATGGGGTTTCTTTCTCCCCCTCCACTTGTCTATCTTACCTGACAAATCCAGCTTTTAAACAGGAAATGATACTGATGGACTTACATAAACCTTCAGGAGTATCAGTTATTGTAGAAAATTTCTACAAGAAGTCTTTCCGTGAGTCAGTAGTGGTAGTGTTTGTTATCTCCCTTCATTATCATACACATTGCAAATAAATGTTCCTAACGTGCGTGTGACACTACTGTAAGTTTCTGAATTTTTTCTCGGTCATGGTCAGTTTCGTTCAATTTCTCGTTATCTGTTAAGTTTTTGTCTCCTGTGCTGGTTAACGAATTAGAAAGCAATAATTTGTTAGCTATATTGGATTTCACATTACTGATGCCTTTATGTATGTAAAGTGCGTTTATGCCTAAAGTGTGTAACTTATTTATTTTGTATATATAGTGTAAATGCATTGATGATGGAATTTCCCCTCCGTTCAAGGCACAGACTTTGGCTGTTCTTTAGCGAGAACATCTTTCTAGACAGGAAGGATTAATTATGGGTCGTGTCAGTAGTATAGATCTCTTCACGAATTTTCAATACAATCAGAATGAACTATAAACTTCTTTTTTTTTTGGATTTTGACCCAAATATGAATTTCTGCAAACTGTTTCCAGTTCCATTTTTTTTATTTTGAAAACCGCCAAGACGATCCACCTACAATTTTCTTAGCGGTACTCCAACCATCAAAGCCTGACGAAAGAGGCGTGATCGTAGTTATTGACATGTCTTCTTATTTGCACATATATCGACGAGGAGAACATTTTCTTACGCCCAACGTTGTATTTGTAAGTTCAAAACATGCAAAAATTGGAAAAAATGCAAGTGTTATGAAAATAAAAGAAACGTGAAAAGTCAGATTTTATGAAAACGGTAATGCCATAGATGTGAAAATTCAAGTTTTGTGATGTAATATCTCATACTAAAACTTCTGCAATTAAGGACATGAGATGAAAGTAAATTAGTAAACTGACGATGAGTAATACAAGTATTGTGGTTCTACAAAGTAATTAAATGGGAATATTCATTTTTGTTTGCTTAATGTACAGAGTTATTGGGATCTGTCTTTTGAAAATCTTCACAAAATTTGTGTTTACCCGCGAAATGCATCCCCAACGCACTATTTGTACAGGCTTTTAAGTTCTTTCAAATGGAATAGTAGCAAGATCAGATTCAAGTTTACTTTATTCTTTAATAGTTTCTTCATTTCATATTTCATCATCATTCCTACACTTTATTACATAAGTTGATTTAATGAAAAAATGTGACAGGTTTTTGTGTGAAAATTTTTAATTAATTTTTGTGTTCCTTTTTATGCTTATTAAACAGGAAGAAGTGTGGGTATCCAGCAATTTAAACACACTAGGAAGATCAAATTATGATATTCACCATAAGCACAGAAAATGTAAGGAAAGTACTCTAACCAATTATAAGTACCAGAAGCCACTAAGATCAGGGTGCCGTTCGTCGTAATTGATTTTATAAAAAATGATATTCAATGGATTTGGTTTTTGGTTTCATTCTCTTAATGGGTAAAATTTCATGTAAATGTATGTTTCACACTTTGTTGCAAAACAATGAAAATTGTCAGTCAGATTTTCAATGAGCGTCCAGAATTTTGCATTTTGATCTGAACTGACACAAAGATTAAACCAAGTTGAATTTAAAACAAATACATTTTGTTGTGCGTACATGGGCTCACGGGAGCAAGTCAATTGGTTCGAATCTAGGAATGCTTAAATAAAAAATTATGATGAAATCAATTAGATTCTCGGAACTCGATTTAGCATTCATGGTTTATACTCGGAACTGAAAGTATAAAGTGTCATAGTTATGCTATGTAATCTTGAAATGGCTTATTTATATCAGTGTGTTATATTTTAGCTTCTTGATTTTTCCAGCTAATACAGGGACTTCAAAGTGCATATTAATGTACCTACCATAATTTGTTATTGTGCTTTGTTCCTTCATTTTTTCCAAGTATTCACATTAATGCATTAGACTACATAGCATTGGAATAAAACATTTAAACATAATACCTACAAATCGTTCGAATACAAACGGGATAGTTAATATTTACACAAGGATCTTCAATGACAGCAAAAATTTGTTTCAATTACAATTACAAATTACTCCAAAATATTTTGTAATTCGTAATTACAAAATACAAATTACTTTAAAATACTTTGTATTTGCCAATTACAAAATACAA
>JAQIXX010001747.1:0-30400 GCA_034700605.1 Willowsia nigromaculata | reverse complement strand
CCATAATAAAGGTTGTATGGATAAACTTCATAGACGTCCTTAATTTTTCAAAGGATCTTCCTACCTTATGAGAACTAATAGTTAACATAAAATATAGTTGACTTACTCCTTGCGATGCGATGTTTTTCTTTAGTAGATTCTTTAGTAGTAGAAGAATGATATGACTACCTTACGTAGTTGTGTTTGTCACGGAGCTTTTCTGCTTAACTAAAAACAACTATCTACGAATACGAATCCTTGCTATGCTTATTTAACATTGCATTCCGTTTAACAAAGGCGAACAATTCTGTAACACGAGATAGATTACGTCGTATGATATTTATGCACTTTCATTCAATTTCCAACAAAGGCAACATCTAAATTTTAAATGTGAGTATTATTTTCACTCCCTTCAATTCCTGAAGCACATCACCCTTAGAATTCCTTGTCCATGACTATTTTAGCAAACAGTTGCTTTAATATGCTGCTTCCTAAGCTATAACCGTATATTATTAAATCATGGTTAATTTTGAAAACTCTGAAATAGAAAAATGCTTTGAGTGACAAACTTTAAGTTATGTAATGCTCATCTTTCCACACATGGGAAACTCCAGCAAATAGAACATAAGATACTCAAATCAAAACCTGCAACCATATACCTACATCCCATATTATGAATTTAGTACTTAAAGAAATGGACATTTTGTTTTGGCGTTTTGTAACTTACTTGCAATTCGTTATAAAAGGAAGTATACTCAAGTCGTAATGACAACTCCATCGAAATGTGATTTGCTAATGACGGGATGTTTAGATAAGAACTTGCACCTTTCATGATTGTTTCACTAAAGAAATTTGCTAGCGTACTTAAAGCAAGAGTAAGAGACAGGTAAGCACGTAATATGTAATTATTTAAATACAAATCAGATTGCCATTTAATTTAGAATAGAAGTATAAATACAAATACAAGTTAGTATTCATCAGTGAATTTGCAATTAATGTGCCGTAAGGGGGAATATGTAATGCTAACTTCCACCATCACGCTCATGTGTGTAACTCAGAGCTCTTATTGAGATATCGATAAAACTTCACACATTACTCTTCAGTTGATGGGGTGTCCCGACTTTCATCGTTTCGTCTCCCCTCCATTCCACATGCTAGCTCATTTCTTGACGATTCCATTGATTGCGTTTATTGTTCAGGACTTATGCCATGTGGTAGCACGGCTGGTTGAGCGTGTAAACTCTGCATCGCCGGCATCATGCATGGTGGAAGAAACTTTCTCCATCTCGGTTTGCTGTTTTTGTTTGTTGAAAGCGTGACAGTGAGAAGGGATATGACAGACAGGGTAAAAACTGGCAATGGCAACCATGCTACCATATAAAGAGCATAATTTGAAGGAAAAAATTGTCTTGATTCTCCTGAGAATTGAAAGATAGACGGAACTGACAGAAGAGGACGTCACATCAGAGTCATGGATGTTCCCGTAAATTTGATTTTTCCTGGATGGCAGCATTCCAATGCCAAAACTATATAATAGTAAAGGATAGTGAAAGAATCGAATACATTTAACACATCTTGATATAATATATACACATATTTGACATGCAGTGGAGTAAATGAACCAAGCTCTCTACCTGAAGGCCAATTCCTGGTACGTTCATTCTTTATCCATTCCATCAGTTCCAATCGAGTCGATTCATGGATGGTTTGGACTCTTTTTATCGCCGCATATCATGGAATGACAAACCATTAAAACAATTCCTACAACGAGAGACGTAGACTTTACACGGATATGTGTGCATATAACGTGTGCATCTTATCTCATAATGACCTGTAACTATATTCTCAGAAAATCGAATTCTTTTCACGTTCAGTTGCAACTGTCAGCCATCTTCAAATATCAAATTAATCAATTTTGTAGTACCATTGTTAATGCACCTTGAGTATCATGTCTGGCGTAAAAATCTCTACTTAATTGAAATACCATGTCATATGATATATGCGAGATGCATCAAAATCTCTCCAACATTGATAATGACAAAAGTACTTTCTACATTTATTTTGTTTCTCCTGTACTGTACATATGGATAGTTTTTTAGAGATCCTCTTTGATTCCTGATAGTACAAAATCTAACACTCCACTTCAATTTAGATCGAAACACTTGGCAATATTTTTTTATCGTATTTCTGATGTTAAAAATACCATGTCGAAATTTGATGAATCCAGTAAATACGTGCAATACGCTTATATTCAAATGAAAATCCAATCGATAGACCGCTACTCTTAAATTGCACAAATTGAAACTTCCAAATGGCAAATACAATGACATAACGTAAGTTGCTTGCTAGTAATTCCATAATGTACGTGTGTTGTGTCGAATGTCCTTCAATTTCAATATGACCTACCTAGTTGAATAAGCATTTGCATCCAGACTATGGTCGATAAGTACTTTGAATTTAAGTTTGAATTGCAATAACAGCAATTTGAATGGTTACAGAGGTTACTATTGAGAATCTGGAAAAGTTTATGGAGCGTAAGTGTAACTTGAAATATGATTTCTTAGTAACACTCACGAGACTCGAGTTACATTGAGTACTAAAAACAACATTAAAAGTGTTACTACGTTGTTAATTGATTCTAGGATATGCTAATTGTAGGCGACAAAATAAAGCTTAGTTAACGTCTCTACGTCACATTCACACTACGACATATTCTACACAATATGAAACTGGACTAATGACTTACTTGACAGTAATCTCTTAGGGGACAGAGGTTACGTTCAAGTTTATAACAAGGAGCTAAAGTTAGTCACCTTTTCTGATAGTGACTTCCACTCAGTCATTTAATTTCTGATAGTGTCAAGTCAACATTCCAAACTTTCATGAAGAGAAAGGAAGGAGAAACGTCCTAAGCTGGGCTAATATCGTGACAGCACACAACACTACTTCTACTTTGTTCTTTATGTACAATACCTTTTGCCAGTAAAAACTAATAGTTTCAAATAGGATTAAATAGTAAGATTATTCGTGTATTTATGCAGTAATGACTAGCGAAATGGAAAGCGAGCATTAAATGGGTTTGGTGACATGGTCTCTGAAAGCAATATAAGTAAAACGTGCACACTTCTCTAAATGACAGGTAACATAACCGTACTTAATATTATGTCTCCTTCCCTTGATTCAATTTCGTTCTCCGCTTGTCGAAATTTTTAAGTATAATGCAGAGAAAAATAGAAAGAAACAGCAATTTCAAGGCTAACAATGGCACCATTTTGACCCACTCAACAACTGCTCAACTTTAATTTTTAGAAGTGCTTCGTGCATTCAAGTCATTTCTTGCCAAAACTGATGCATAAAAAACTTAATACAAGAGATATGGTGGAATGTGAAGGTATTTGAATGAAAAGGAAACATTCATGTTTCAACACTACCACTATAAATCAGTCAGCATCAAGAAGTCGAACAATAATAAAAGTGAAAGTATTATCGAAAAGAAAATGACATTTAGATGGTTGTAAAGGGAAAAGAGTGTGTAAGAAAAGGATTCTAGAAGAAGGTAAAATTATTGGGACCATGAGTCTTGCCTCGATTTTTATAGATTTTGAAAGCATTAAAATTCCTTGAAATAGGAAGCTTAGTGCATGAACAAAAAGCAGGAAAACTACTGACTAGAGAAAGGCGTCAGTATTGTTTGTGGATGAAATGCGCTCGTACCAACTTGACTGACTTGGAAGAGACTTGTTATGTTGATCCAAGTAGTAAATTTCCCATGTATTTTTATTTACTTTTTTTGAGAAATAATACATGTATATAATCTTCTCACTGTCCCAAACAGGAATGCTTAATGTATTGTATCTTGGAGTTACTCCACTTTTTCTTCCTTTTCGTACAGATTTCCATTACGACACCAGGGCATTAAAGGTTTCACTCATGGGCAGATTTTTTTCACAATCATTTTCCCATAATATAAAAGTCTTTTGTTCATACACTCTGCTTATATTTATTTCTTGTTCTCCCTTTGTATGCATTTGTAACTTATGATATGTATAGTATACGTAAAAAAAGAACAATGAGAATGTGCGTCCATTCAGTATTTGGGAACAGGTTCTTGGGTTCCGGACAATCCCTCGGTCCTCCATTGTATTTTTGCCCGGACACCTTTTCTTCGATCACTCATTCTCTAAGACATTTCCCCTGGGATTTTATAGGTATATGTTTTAATGTGACAGAATTCCTCGTAGATATTTTTGGAGGACAATTTTCCCCCGGATTTTTTTCCAGGGAACATTTTTCTTTACATCATTAGTTCCAGAGGTCAGTTTTTCTCTGGAACAAACGTTTTAAGAGGACATTGATAGTCCTGCCTTTGAAAAAAACTTTTAGCGGACAATATTTTTCGGGAAAATGTCATCCTGAGGATAAAATTTCAGTTGGGTATGTTTTGCATGGAACAATTATACTTGACGACGATTTTTTCAGGCAAGTGCAAATAAGAAAGGGAACAAAACTTTTCAGAGATAGAGACGAGCCTATAAGTCATGTTATTGCAGGTATAAAAATAGTTAATCCGTTAAAGAATGCATTTTAATTTGCATCAAAGTTGTTGAATACTAATTCTTTTCAAACATTTGAAATTTAATACCTGCACTCGCAACTTACACCTTTTGTCTCGTTTCAAGTTGTGTCTGAAAAATTGTCCTTAAGCAACAGTGTTCCGTGGAAAAACTACCCGAATGGAATTCTATCCTCAGGATATTGTCCGTTGCAAAATTTCTAGCAAAAAGGGCAATAGGGAAATTTTGTCTCAGAAAAAACTGCCCTCTGGACTGGAACTAGTGACCAAGAGAAAGTGTCATATGAAAGAAATCAAGGGGAAATTGTCCTCGAGAAAGGGAGTCTGAGGAAAAAGCACCTGGGAAAAAAGTACACTGGAAAGAAATTCACCAACCCCAATTTCTTATCCTGCTTTTTTCCCTGCAATAAGCACGCAAGTAGTGTGGAATAAAAATGTTCTGAGTTGGATGAGTGCTTGCTTGCATGCATGCCTCTTTTTTAACGCACTTAAAAGAGGGAAGTTTAGAAAGGATCCATTACTAACTTGGCTTAAATTGCAACTCCCGCACTTGCTTCACAATACAAAAAAAGAATAATACATTGTTGTTGTGCAGCAAAGGCACTCTCTGGCTGTTTGATTTTCTCCATCTTTATCCATGTCAGCAGCGACACCGAAAGTAACGGTAAAAAGAAAGAAGCAATGCTGCTGAAAGTATTTGCAGAGTTGACAGAGAATGCATACCTATGAAATGTGCATGTGTAGATTTCTCCCGATCTAGTTTTTTTTTTGTGAAAGAAAGCTGCTTTTTAGTGCATAATGTCTAGTGAGTGGGATAAGGTAGCGGTATGCAAGTAGTGGAACTTGGACTACGCTGCCAACAATAAAGCTCTAATATGTAGGAAGAGAAAAGAGAAGCACTAGTCACTAGGCCAACACTTGGTAATGTTCTTGGCAGTTGTAGAACCGTTGAGCAAGCATATAGGTTACATATAGGCCTCCATCACCTTTCCGCGTTTCATTCACTGGCAGAATCCAGAAGAGAAAGAACGCCGCTGTACTCACTGTCTTGCAAAGACAATAATCATATCGCCATCATTTCCAGTGTTTGTTCAGCTTCAAACCCTTCTCTAAACTGTATTTTCTCGTTTCTATTTTTTTTGTCAAGGGTTTCTCTCATCTTGTTTCACGCTACTATTTGTTTGAAAGTGCAAATAAGCTAAGAAATAAAAAAGAACAAAAATCAGCTTGAAAAGAAAGAAATTATTGTGAAATACTTTCTAAATTCCTGGAATCAGCTTCTCGCCTAAAATTGTTTTCTGACAGTCGTCTAAGGAAAACATGCTGCATACAAACAGTACGTGCTTTCCCTTTTCTCTAGAATTGTGGCTCTTGCACTCTAAAGTTCCCGATGAGCACGCGGCTTGCAAAGCAAGTGAAAGGAAACTCCCAAGTCTTACATTGCCCCGCAAATAACTTGTAGTGACTCGTTAACGTGCTGCTACTGCTTTTCCGACACTAACTTACCACACTAAGCAAACAACTGCAACTCATGTAACTTTTTACGTGCCCCAAAATAACAACTTTGGATTTATAAAAATTACGTGGCTTCAAGATTATAGTGAGCTAAAGGCGCGTGAGGTAAAATGAACATGCAAGACGATTATATTACTGCAAATTGAGTTTCATTCAAAGTAAATCAAACTAGTGCTTACAGTAATATCAGATTTTTGCTTGCTGAAAGTTGAGTAAGAAAATCACTTGCATTTTAAATAAACAAAGTTTTGTGGATATTTCTTGCTGACAAACCAACCATTCAGTCTTCATCGCATAGCAGTGTGAGCCAACTATTCAGTCACTAACCAAAAAAGAAGTATAAATATATTATTTGTTAATTCGGTGAAACACATTTGTTGGAAACGTACCTTATCTAAAACATGAGTGCATGGATATTGTTTCGTGTTTTGCTGACGTTCAACCAGTCACAACGCAACTTTGCTGAATTCTCGTTATGTCAATGTCCATGGATAATATGATTTTTGTGGTGAATTGATGACGTGCCATAAAATCGCTGATTGTACATAAAAATCGGAATAGTAAATTTGTCTCGCAACTAATACAAGAAGATACTCCTGAAATACAAAAATAACTTCTATAAGACAGTTATTCTCGTTGATTCACCATTATTATCATCATCATCTGTCTCTTTAGAGCGGAATACTACTTTGATAGGAGAAGAGGAAGCAAGAGAGCTGTTGTTTCCTTCCGTAACAACTTTTTAAGTAAGTAAAAAATCCATTTTTAGGATCTTAGTTTGTCAGTGTGTTTTTTCAGATGTGTTGATGTACAACTACTTATACTTTATTGTTACTAAATACTTCGTGCGTTGAAGGCAAAAATGGATGAAGAATAAAAGGTGTGAGAAAGATGATGACGCTTGTTTATTACGAGCGAGGAAAAACCATCTTTCCGAGATCACATTAATCTGCAAGTTTTCATTCGAGTACATGAAAATCTCTTGCTTGGTTAGATTGTTGGTATTGCAGCTACCACAGTGGAATTGTGTCCACCGGGTATTTATTTTTTAGTTCGTTCTTTTACTTATTTCTTCAAGAAAGTAGAGAAAATTATTCGCCAAAAGCGCTTCCTTAACATTTAATAATTTTTTACCTTGAACAGGAATATGCCCTTTTATGAACTTGAAAGATTAAATTTAAAAGCACAATGGAGAAGTCCATTTTTTCGGACCGTGAGCTGTGAAGCTTTAAGAAAATGCCAAAAGACTGCTCACGTTTATCATTACTTGGTTTACTTTGCAAAATTAACATAAAGACGATCAAGCCTGGTAACTTTCATTCATAACTTTTCCCCAGATGAATTTGTGGTTATAGACGGAGGTCGACAGTTTCATTATATAGAGGGGCATAATACAAACAATAATGATATTCCTGGCATAAATGTAATACATACTTTCCTGCAATATGTACGTCCTCTGCGAGTGTTTAAACTTTTTGTTTTCTTGTCTTCATACGGAACCATTAGAAATTTTTAATAGCAACTTTTTGAGTAAACTTTTAGAAAGGGGCAAACTGGAATAATAATGGTTTAATGAATTATATAATATTTCCTTTATTCCTGCAAGAATGTTGCATTCAACAGAATATCAAACGCTACCAACACCCCCATTTAGTTCTAAACCTGCCGACTGCCGAGAGTGAAACGGGAGAAAGGAAGCTCACAGATTGTCTAGCATTTTTCATGTTGCCCCAATAGCCAAACGCATGGTAAAGTAAAACGTTGCAAATGTTATAACTAGTAACCAACAGAAACAAGTGGGTTTATAACTGTAGAGTCCAAATTTTTCGTAGATATCATGGTTACCACTGCATGCTCCGTTTTCAATGTTAAGTCAAACGTCAATTTAAAGTAAATGGCTTGATACCATGCACGCATTTAGCGTTGTGTAAAGTTTTAGGCAAACATTTGACAAGTTAGAGCGTTTTACAAAGTCGCATCCGTTGATTCAAAGACATGTAATGTTCAAAAGTTTTGTACATGTCAGACCTTATAAATTTTTTGGCAGCTGGAGCTCATAACAACCTCTTTACGATATCCAACCGTGAATAATTACTAGACTATTTTAATGTTGTTTTTAAAGTATAAGTTGCTAGAGCTTTGATGTTGCAACAGTCGAATATGTCAACGGTTTGCATTAACTATGAAACAGGCTTTTGCAGATTTTTGAATGTTGCACTTTGCTTACAGATGTAGGAGGGCACACTTGTATCTAAATGTTGCACTTTTGTCGCGGACTGACAGACAAACAGTAAAGTGTCGTGAGCACCTTTATGTCATAATATTTAAAGATATTTACTACATCCGTTTGTCTTATTGCAGCTTTTAATTAAAGAATTCTAACGGCCTCATATTTTGTCGTTGAGGCTCAAAACTGGGACTAAAAATCTAATTGGATTTTCACTATTGTAGTCACTATTACAGTTTGATGTGGGTAGCGTTTGTTGAGAAAACGCTATAATACCCTGAAAATATGACTCACTTATTGTCTCGATTCAATTTGTATTTTCTGAAACCACTGCATTACGTTGCAAAACTATAATCTCCTTAAAGATTGCACTGAAATCATATAAGCAGTTTAACAAAATCCGATCCCCTTTCCATACATTTCCTTGAATTTTGTGTAAAGCCAAATTTATTTCTTTGATTACCACACAATACTATATATTTTATATTTAGACCTCTACAATTTTAATGTTGATATGGCTTGGCAATACGGGGATCTCTAATCATAAAATTTGAAACAAACGTAATTGGAGGTATGTTTCAGAATATCCGAAAACAGGATTTCATGGCTTAAGGTAATCAAAGAACGCATTCAACTGAAAAGAAAGGAAGTTGATTATAGGTACATACAGCAGCAGTTTCCCAAAAACCGAAGTGAATATTGATAACAGAGTGGATAGTAGTGGGGAAAGCAGACATTTAAGAAAGTTCACAGTTCGTGTGCCACACCAGGTACATGTTTTTAAATGCTTATAAAGCACTCTGCATTCCGACAGAGATAAGTGAGATTGCACAACTACCGACTATTAGTTAGTGGCAAGACAAATACTATACTCTCTTCTATTTTGAAATCTCCTGTCAAACAAGACTTTGCTGCTTATTTCCGTGTTTCCTTAATTTTAATCTTGCTTCTGGGAGAACCAATAATTTGTTTCGAAAGCTTTTGAAAATATCGAAGATAATAGCGGTTTATTCTGAAAGTTCTCTCTACTGGCCTTACTGAATTGAGTACATATTGTTAGAGCTAAAACTTGCTCGATGAAGGCTCATTTTCAACTTTCCATTCTTTATGGTAGAGTAAAACAAGGAACTACTAACTTGTCTGCACTGCAGTGGTTGCTTTCAATACTTCGTGGGCTATCTCTCTCTCTTCCAAATTGTTTTTGGTGACTTGATTGAAGCAAAACAACATCAAAGGTTTTCCTAATATCGGATGGTTTATACTTAATGGCAATTGAGTCTGGGTTAGTGTAATAGTTGGGTAAAAGTTGTTTTTAAGTTGGCCGATTTTATTATGTTTAGTGTTGAAATTTTTTATCTTGATTTCTGTCTGAAACCCTCCTTCTCCTCCATTTCATCAAGTACTAATGCGTTTTAGATTTGTAGGTAGTTTCTTTTTTATGGCTATTTTACATCTATTCAACAGTTCTGGGGATCTCATGATTTTATATTTTTTGGTATTTTTTATTGTTTATGTGTGCGATAACACTATTCACTCAAATCTTCATAGATTGTAGACAAAAATTTAACACAGTACTTTTCTCCTTGAGCGGACTCATTTTGGGTAGGATTCCGAGTACAAAAAACAACATTAAATTTATACGGGAGGTTGGATTGAGATAATAGAATGCATTAAACTTATGCAATCTTGGCAATGAAACGATCAGGAGCAAAATCCTCTGCATGTTTCATTTGACGGCTTGCATTTCATATATATGAGATGGCCAACATCTAGCTAGACAAACTCGTATCAAAATTAAAGCCACAGATGACAGAAAATATGAACCAACGCTTAATCATGGTAGCGGTATGTAGGATGATAGCTTTTATACTCTAAAATCTCAAATTGAAGCCGGGGTGTTCAAAGAATAATCGTCGCATGTGCGTCATCAATGTGTTATTTGAAATCGTCGTGAAGTTGGTCGTCTATTTCTGTCTATCAACGAGGATGGTGTTTATTTGAAATTTTATGGGAACCATGTCATGTTTCATGTTGAACAAGTAGAAGGTCGAGGCTTTACCCATGTAGGATATCATATCATATTAATCCAAATAGGTATTTATCAACTTTTTCTCGCTACTAACTTCTGCAACCAATTAAAGTCGGCTTTATAGTACTTTGCTATGAGTTCTTACAGTTTGTAAAATGGAAAGTACCGCTGTAAAAGCTTTATGAATTCATACTAACTTGAGATTAAATTTGTAATTTCAGTTTCAGTCAGTAACAGTTGCAAATGGTGAAGTTTCTAAAAAATGCGGGTTAATGTGTAGGAGGGAACTGTAACACCCTTATCATACTAATATACCAAATGTAAAATGGCTTTACCAAGGTACGATATTTTAAACATCTACTAGTTTAGATAGCTGTATTCAAATAGTTTCTTGACCTCTTCCTTTCTTCTAGTTAAATGACACCAAGTTTGATTGCTTACCCGTGCTAATTACGAAACCTAGACCCAGCATCTACTCAAAGTAACTTTTTTGCATACGAACTCTGAACTTGTCTCATCCGAAAATACTGACATAATGTCAAGTACAAGTATTTATATCCAAAAAAAGTTCTTTTTTGTAGAGGTGTTTTTCAAATTTTCATAATTTTGTAATTGACTTCTTTGTATTTCAGGAGAAGTTAAAAAGGCACTTAAAAGAGTTTCCAGCATTTTTCGCATTTAGTTTTCTATTACAACTGTTATATATTATTAGACATTACGAACTTTGGAATCATACCCAACTACCTATTCTTAGTAATACATGCATGCAAGTTACGAAATTGGTATGTTTCAGAACTTCAGATTTATAATGAAATCTTCTACACAGCATCAGTAGATCTGGCTTATTGTTAAGAATTAGAGGGGGTTATAGATGATTGTGATAATGCTAATAGATTTTTTTAATGAACCACCAACTCAAAAGACAGCTCGTGAGTAGACAGAGCCCGGTTTCAAAAATTCGATCAGCTTTCAGGATGGATTATAGCTCCTTTTAATTAACCAGGTTCTATATATAGTTAGAAATTTAGTAGAATAGAAACTTCTATTATTCAAACGAGTAGAAGTTTCGCAAAAAGTATTCAATTACATTTATTTAAGTACATTTCGGTATAGATGGAACCATACAACTGTAATCCTTTGAAACGACTGACGTGTTTCATACCTGTAAATATTGTATGCACTTGATACTTGAGTGAAATTAGGCATGCACAATGGCTTGTTATGGACAGGTATATTCATATCATAAGATAGTTTAAATGCTCCACAGAAAACATGTATGATAGTGCATTACCATTATTATCCGTGATTAAAATTTGTTTGGTAAAGTTGCATTACAACTGTGACCTGCTTTCTTCATCAACTCATGATAACAGGACATAAGAAATTCGCCACCATCAACCATTGGAGTGTAAGATTTTGCATAAAATTCTTTGATTTCAGAAAAAAATACATGGAACAATACGAGTCCATAAACACTTGATTCTCATTTCGTTGTGCATTTTTAACGTGAAATTGTGAGCAGCATTTAGCAAACCAGCCAAAATTTAAAATATTTTAAAAAACGTATAGAAAATGATCATAAATCAAAACACTTTCGAGATTCAAGGCATCTGTTTAAATGTAAATGTTGACGATGCAAGATTTTACAATTATAACGGCTTCTTATCTCGGTGCGTCTTATTTGTAATAGGAGGAAGCGTAAAATAGAAGGAGTGGGCATTTGGGATTTTACTGTACATGTTTTCCAACTTTTCTGAGAAATTGGGTGTAAGCCCCTTGAGAATATACACTTCTAACTCCTTTACTTAAAATCAATATAATATTCCATATTACGTGTCTTTCTCCGGAAATTAGATACTGATGCCCAAGACAGATTACTCAGACTACTTCTTTTTTCAATCACTCCCAACATAATACGTAAAAACGTAATACTTTTCATTATTATGAGTATTATTATTGCTCCATTCAGTGTTCGAGG
This sequence comes from Willowsia nigromaculata, assembly GCA_034700605.1. Lineage (NCBI taxonomy): Eukaryota > Metazoa > Arthropoda > Collembola > Entomobryomorpha > Entomobryidae > Willowsia > Willowsia nigromaculata. The sequence continues at coordinate 18,099 of JAQIXX010001747.1, read as the reverse complement.
CCATCTATTGTTAAGATGAAATGAATGAAAGGTAACCATACGACTTGTGGCTACTACTTTATTATCATTCATCATGTAACTAACCTAAACGAAAAGTCAAGGTTACACTTTAACACATTTGTTGGGTGGTAATTTACGGCCACTTCTTGCCATTTGTTGTTGTTGATACTTCAATGCTTCTGTTTCAAAAGAGCCGATGTCAAGTAAAGAAAGACGACACCGCACTGTTCATACTGCTCCATTCATGCTTTATTATTCTGAATTTTACTGGCTTTTGGAGAAAAAGTGGAAGCAGAGCCCATACATCCCTTTTGTTTGAGAAAGCAAGTAGTTATTCCTGAACTATAGCAAAATGATGGGTATGACAACAATAGTATCGCAATTAACAGTAATCTCAAAAGTAGTAGAGACCATCTTTTGACTGAACTTACCACATCCAACGAAGTTGTGGTGAGTAGAGTTAGTTCTGGTAAGAGTAGGATTTCAATTACAATGACTCATTCTGGAAAATACTAGTAATATTAATCATCTTCCGCTTCCGTTTCTTTGAGAACCAAGTGGTAAATATGGATGAGTTTTAATGGCAAAGAAGACTTGGCATGTCGTGTTGTTCTAAGTTTTAACACTTACATCACATGCTACGGTTTAGATGTCCTAAGATTAATGTGTAACCATTTAGAAAACTGGTATTAGTATAGACAAGATAGAGAGGTAACCAGAAGGATTTTCTCCATCTTAAAGTAGATGGAAAATATTGTATCCGATTTTCACATCTTAAATCTTTCAGAAAAGAAACAAGTTGCTTCTTTGCTGTAGTAAAAGTCATTTTTCTTCTTCTGTAGGGGAAAGTAAGCCATAATGACTTTTGTCTTTTGTCTAAAAGCGAACTTCCAGATCCGGTGTTATTTATTTTGAGAAGATGGGCTCTCTAAAAGAAGATATTGTTCATGAGAGTCCCATGATTTTCATTAGGTTATAAAAGAAGTGAACGAACATGCTGTTTATACTTTGAATTCTACTTGAATACAAAGTGTTGTACGAGTTTTTAGCTTAGCTAGTCTTGTAATTGCTATCCTGAGACGGCATAAGGGTCTCTAAGACAAAAAAGGAAATGCAGATTAAAGATGACTTTTATCACTCCTCTTATTCTTCTACTTTTGCTACTGTCTCTACAGAACTACAATTCCTGCTCCTCAGTTTTGTTGTTGGAAACTTGTTTCATTCATATAGACTTTTCAGACGGCAAGACGCTTCTCTTCCAGTTTTGGGCTAGTATACGGAATTACGGAGTTCTTTAATATGGAAAAACACTGATTCCAAGACCACCGAGTGAGTATGCATTGTAAAAAGAATACAATGGTCTGTTCCATGGCTCCATGTGCTCTTTTGAGATGTACATGTTAGAAACACAAGTCTACACTCTGTTCTCGCTGTTCTCGTATCAGGGTGGCGCTAATTATGTTATACTTCATAAAATAGTATAGAAAGACGTGCATTACTGTCACAGAATAAAAATGGCTAAGGCTGTGTAGTTTGCAAGCTTACTTACACAAAAAGTCATTGATGATGACTCTAAGTGTGTGCATCTTCTTGGAATAATATTCATTCTCATATAACAATAATAATAATAACTTTTTCCTAATATGTTTCCTTGTCATTTGGAATTAATGAAATCATTGTGTAGCTGACAGGGGAGTAATTTCATTGGATGCCTGAAAAATCCCTTTCCTACATACATGTTTTATTGCAAGATCACAAGAAGAGAAATTTGACGGTGGTATTAGCCCCTATATGATAAATAATATGTTTGGAGACAATGTGGAAGCTTTATCTAAAGGTTCCCATCACTATGCATCGCATGTTTTATTTTTTTTTCAGTTTTCGGGCTTAATAAAAGTGTCTTCGCTCAATACATCATAATCCATTCATTTTATTACTGGGAATGTCTTAGAGCCATACTAAGTATTATCATATTGTACTAGGCTCTTGGAAGGAATTATGTTACGGTATTTGTAAGAAAGACGCTCACCGCATAATTTCAGGATTTTAGAAGAAGTGTATTTGCTCTAATGAAACCAAGATGAGAGGGGAACGTTTTCTACTTTAATTTCACTTTTTTGACCTCGCCAATATTATATTTCACTCGACTATTATACATCTCAAGTCCTTTTGCTTTAAGTGTGTATCCAATACCTATTCCCACTTACGGATTATCTGTGCGATTACATCACTTTGAAAAATGTAATTTCATGAAGTGACTCGATCCTTGTAATATGACCTACCATTTTTCCTTTACTACTTACAAATACCATCGTGTTCCCTGGTTACTAACTCTTCATTACCAGTTATGAGGCTGTTAATATCATATATTGCATAAGTTTTTATGAAATTTGCCAAGTACGTGCTGCGGAGACACCAACCAGTATTTTATTTAATCTTCACCACCGCAACTTCCTAGAATGTATTTTTTAAGCGTTCGTGATAATTACTGTTGGTAGCAGTGAATAGGTATAATATGTAGTTTGAAACCCATACATCCAGCACTCTCTCATATTATTCATAATCCGTTCTCTTCCTACACACGATTTTTGGCCCCTCCAAGACCGATTAATGGAAAGTACACAGCTATTCTCCAGCCTGTCTGCCTCTTGAAATGCTTCCAATGTTATTCCATTTAAATATCCAACCACTTCAAACTCACAAGTCTTTGCAAACAATGGGATTACTTATGTCACAGCAGAAAACACGTTATTCCTCCCTTTGCATAATACATGTACTTATGCCAGCTTTATCGTACTCAATGGAGTACCATACCTTAACGATAATAATACGTCTCCTCACTTCCATTTATTCCCGAGAGTGCTATTGATGGCCGCTTGTGATGACATTGAAAATTATAGTTTTTTGAGAAGGAACACCAACCAGGTAGAATAAATATAGTCCAAAAGTTAGGGATGTAATATGGTATTCAGTTTTAACATACTTCACGGAAATCGGTAATTAGGTATAGTACCGGGGTAAAACTAGGGAAAGAATATTAATCTACTCGTTTCTATCATTCAGTCTTTGAGGCTCAACTTGGATGACACAGTAACATCTCACGCCCAACGAAGTTTCTTGAGGACACCGTTGCGTTCCATTTTCATAAATATTTTATTTTCCAGGTAAACGATGAGTTGATTAATTTCACCCGCTGGACAATGTTTATCAATGTTATATAAACGAACGACAAGTGAAGAAATGTTAAACCATCTACTAGTAGCCAATTATATATTCCACCTCAGACAAGCAATGTCTCTGAATCATAATACCACTTCAAAATGTCTTGTTTTTAATTAATAAGTCATCAGTTAAAATACTATGGTAAAAATGCAATGTTTAGAAAGCTTTGCGCTTTTTTAAAGTTCACTAAACACTTTAAGTTGTCTCTTTAAAAAATGAAAGTTTTTTTGGGAATTTTTTGCTCACTGGTCACGATTTAATTGCGACTGTATTCTAGTTGCGCTAAACTTGGACCTTCTGTAGCCGATTTTTAGGGTAATTTCAACTAATAGTAAGAATTATTTCAATGCCATATCCAAACTGAAAATATTTTTATATTATTCGCCCAAAACATATTCCTACATTTTCTTTTTTCGTTAGTCTCTTTTTTCTTAATATTTTTCTAGCGATACTTTTAGTTTTACACTTACCCTATTACTGTATGAAGGCAATGAGGCAAGGTATTTCAGAACTTTAGCCTAGTAACTAACTTAACGCATTTCTCTCTTATAATTATGCGCTTCAATTTTCATAGTATGCGATTAATTGCAAGAAAGAACACTTGGCTTGATGGTGGGCGAAGGAAGAATTATAATTTAATCACTAGTTGAAAGCGAAAATGACTCCATTCGGGGAAATGAATATCACCACTCATGGCAGAAATGATAGATTTTATAGTTTTCATATTGAAACCTTTTAGACATAGCGAGAGCTTTGCTCGTAAAAATGTAGAAATAAAATACCTTCGTAAAACATCATCTGAAAATATTATATTGCATATTGCAGACCTAATACCGCAAGTGGATGTGATTTGAGACCGCAACTATGAAATTCAACGTAAATATTGCAAATTTATTTTTAATATTTCAGGCCGTTTTTGGTTATAATTACGCTAAAATTGGTTGCGGTAGCTCCAAGTTAAGCGCAACTAGTTCGCGAGTTGTGAAGTATGTATTTCAGGTAGTTATGAAAATCCCTTTCTATTTTTTGGAAGTAAAGCTTATAGCTACGCGTTTCTTTGTCTAGAAAGTTTGTTGGAAAGTTTTCATGTTTTGGTTAAGTTCACAAAACTGAACATTTGCAGTGGAAACGAAGGTCGTTGGTTCCAGGAATTGGAAATTGTTACTCAAGCTCCTCCCTAGAGGATTAGTAGAGCCACCAGTGATAGCAATTGAATGATAAAAGACATTTACAATTGCAGCTGAATATATGATTCCGCTGTCAATCAATAATTCAACAATATTTCATAAAATCACATCAGCAAAATTATTAGAAATTTCGATGGCGATGAGACCATTCGCATTGACAACTTTTAATTGCAAATACGTCGCATCTATTTTGATTTAATTGACATCTAAACCTTTCAAATTGTTATTGCTGCTTAAAGACTACGTCTCTGGTGATGGCACATTACATCCAATTTTGTTTACCGACAAATAATTTCATTATCTTTTCCTCATTACTCCAAAATAATTACTTTCTTTGTTCAATGGTTTTAATTTAAGGTTCTTTTAAACAGTTGTATTAGTTGCACACATTTTTCTAGTAAATGTGTGTAGGCAGAAGAGAAACATCAGAAGTACTTTAGATTGATTAAGTTGGTGTACTTGAGACAAAAAGTTGCACGAAAGTGCCACAGTTTTTGGAGTTTTGCGTGGGAATTGACAGTGTGGATTTTCAACACACAATTAACATATTCACTATTGTACCTTTTCAAGTGCAGTCTATTTGAGACGTGTCTGTCAAAAGTTGTCCACTTGAAAAGTGAAAGGCGTTGTTATGAGAGAAAACTGAAAATTTATATTTTGTGCGCAATATATTATTCTGGTACTAATTAATGGTTGCAGAATACTCATCACACCTTTGAAAGTCTTCCAACAATTTACACTAAATGAATCTTGGATCTTGCCCAATAAAGGGAATTCTTTACTCCAGTATAAAATTTATGGAGAACATAGTCAAGTACAACTTCACAAACACCGTAGAAAAAACATTCCTGAGTTAGGCAATTTCAACAAGCTATTAATAAACTAGCTTGGTAATTAGATCATATACCCCAATTGTGAAAACATTTTCCAAAACTTGTCAACGATGTTTCGAAATGTGGACTTCGCACACTGCTAAAGCCACGTGACCCTTAATAATAATTTGTGTACATGTTCAGTAAAAATGCAAAAATTGCGAATTTAACAATGTCAAAATTCCGACCTAGTATATTTCAGAATATCCAAAATTATATGAAAAAGTGGCATAACATGCCACTGTAGTGATTGTACAACTATCGTGCTTCGTGGGTGTGCAGAGAAAAACTTTCCGTTTTTCGGCCAATGCACGAAGATCATTATAAAACGAGAGGATTTTGTCATTTCTCATGAATTTACTTTCACTATTGCTGGGAAGGAAATAAGTTATTTAAATCTTCCTTTATCTCCCTCCCTTGTTCTCGGGGGAGTTATGGTTGTGGATAAAGATTTCGGATTTCAACTATACTAAGAAACCGCAAAGTTATTCCATTTATCAAAAGTTACTCCTTTCTTATATCTTGCTTAATGTACATTGGGATTGGGAAGCATCTGTTGTATTTCAACTAGATGGTGGCAGAGAAAGTTGAATGCGAGGTAACGTTAGGAAGCGGATAGATTAAAAGGATGCTTTACAATTTCTTTCAATTTCTAAGACATTTAATTCTATCTTATGATGTTGACGATGAAATTCTTTGAAAAAGAGAAAGGAAGAAAGTAAGTGAAAGAGGAAAGAGTCAAACTGTGTAGGTGTATGCATACACACCATTATATAAGTTTCTCAGGATTAGTAGGTGTACTTACCGATATGCATGTACATTTATATTCATACAAACTTATCGAAAAAGCAGGTAAATAGTTGTTGAATAGCTCACATTACTACTTCCGTGTGTTGATCGAAAAAGCATTATGCCCACAACCAAGCAAACAAGCCGTCACACGGGATCCACTCATAACTTCTTATTATCAAGAAATCTTATGAACTTTACTCTAAAAATTCATGCACAAAGTTGGAAACCAATATTTTATCCTCAATAATATCAAATTTGAAAAGATAAATTTAGAGTTGATACCTTATTGCAAACATTGTATGCTTTAATCATAAGGTAATACAGTGAGTCAAATCGAAGAATTTATAAATGCAACAATAAAAATATCAAACTCACAAATTATACATCAATTGTGTTGTTAATTAAAGTTCGACCTTTATCTGAATTTAGCCATTTCTTCGAACGGCAACCAGAGTCAGGGCCGACTTTTTCGGGCCCGAGGTATGCTTTATTGTTATTATCAACATCAACCTTACTTAGCTCGGCTCATTTTCTACTTTCTATCCTTTCACACTTATGGTTAGGTATGTGGTTTCTTAAAAAATGAAGAAAGCCTGTTTGTGTGCACATATAAGGCATTTGCTCTCTTTCAATTGGAATTCATCCAACTTCTGTTTTCACTCAATGGTAAACTTTGCTGTAGCAGAGTGTGAAATTAGCTTGATCAAAACAATTCATTTCCTCTTTCTTTCGCCGCCTTTCAACCGGAATGCACTCAGCAAATTTTGCCATCAAAAATGAAAACACCATCAAAGGATATATGAGAAATACTCAACACATTTTTACCTTATTTTTCCATTTTGCAATAAAAATTCTAAATTTAAATGTGTTTGATTGGTTTGATTGAATGGACATAAAACATGTTTGATTGATATGTATTTTCTGACTCCAAAATAAAAATATATGCATATTGTACATATTTTTATTGTCTACTTTTTCATATCTTCAAAGAGTAAATGTTTCTCTAATCGATATAAAATGCATGTACTCTGAATTCTATGTCATGAATGCGTTGTAGTGTAGCAGAATTCTTCTATTAAGTGAGCTGGTTGAGGTGTTTGAGCAATATTTCCAAGCGTAAATTTCATTTTTGTCTTCCTTGGTTTCAGACTCGCTTTTCACTGCTCCCACAAGCATGGCCGTTGGTGGACACTGGGGAATAGCAGGGATGATGGCAATAACATCATCTCCCACTTCCATTTCATCGCCACTATCAGTAGAGAACTCAAATGGAGCACAAATGACTGAGCAGATTCTGCCAGGACTGTCGTCATCGTTCTGGAAAGAAGACAAAGAGGAATTTTTCAATAGTAACAAATCCATCTCCGTGTCTACGGTTATGGACACAGTTGGTTTCACCTTGCAAGTGATTCTTAATGGAACAAAAGGACTACAGACTGAACAAGAAATGAGTACATCGACATTTTCTATTGTAGCCACTACAGCTAGCTCACAATCTGATACTGCAGGTCTGACTTTCTCCTCTACTACTGGAGAGGACACCATAAATAACGACTCAAGTCTACTTACAACACCATCGACAGCTGTCGCCAACTCTCAATCAACTTTTCCTGGGAAAAACGTGATTATTCCGCTGTACACCCTAATCTTCTTTCTGTCATTCCTCGGGAATTTGATGGTGATTCTCACGCTTGCTCGGAATAGAAGAATGCGAACTGTGACAAATATTTTACTCTTAAATCTGGTAAGATTTAGACATGATCTTGTTTCAATATATTTTTGTATTTACAATACTATGTTTTAAACTTTATTGTTCGCTTGTGGTGCTTCTATTCCTATGCAATGTATAAACTCACTGAACCCTGAAATTTCCAGATGTCTGGAAACTTACAGATAAAATTCTGGAACCACCAGAGTGTCTTCTTAAGGCAGAAAACAATAGGCAATTGTACAAGTTCTCCTTTTTAGACGAATGATTACACCTGTCCTATTTAGCCTATCTTATGCTCACAAAATATAAAAACTTTCCATTGCCCAATGATTTGTTCTCATTGTGATCAAAACAGTAAATACCATGACAAACTAATTTGTTTCTGATAGTTATCCCCACATAATGTGCAACTTGATAGTGCAACGAATGTTGCTGCTGGTTCGTAAGCTCACGATCAGTCAGAATACGCAATATGTAGATACATTTTACTTCCAGTAGCATATATACAATAGAGAGAAAGTTATGCGCTAGCAAGATTGTGTTGACAGCATGAATCCACAGAGAAAATTGATCATGATATCATGCACAATTATTTAAGAATTTAGAGGTCATTAGTCTATTGATATAATGTAGAATAAAGTACATGAAGAACGTTCCACAGCCACTTGTCTGAATTTACCCCATGGCTCGAAGAATAGGAAATGTTTTATTATGATGCAGCTTGATGACAGGTGTGATTGATATTCCTTTGGACTTGGCATAGTTCATGCACCCCATTCGATGGAAAGAAAGGAATACAAAATAATATGCTCGTAAAAACGGTACTAGTGAATGAGAACTGTTATACAAATTATTTAAACAACTATAGCAATTCAGTCATGCTTTACATTCTTGTTTGTATTCAATCTTTATTTCAGACATACACCTATATTCACAGTTATAATTGCATCAGATATGTACAAGACGTATATTTTCTAAGAAAAAGCTCAATATCATTGACGAGTTTCCATGATAAAAACTACCATTATTTTTTCAAGCTTACAATTTCGTATAGCATTTTATTTTTCTCAAAAAAAACCTAAAGGAACTCTTATGCAATCTGTTTATTAAGGAGCGTTAGCTTCTTATTGGTTTTGTCCATGTCTACCCGTCTGTCTGACTGTCCGTCCAGACGATATCTTTTTAACGTGAAGTCGTATTTGCTTCAAAAGTACACTGATACTTTAGACCATGGGGAGAAAACATTGATTTTCAGGCTTCTAAGTCAAGCGCCTTCAAAATGACAGGCACCTGAAGATACCTATCGTTGCGAATGCAGTGGTAAAAGCGTTCAAGAAAGCTGAAAATGGGTTTCGTGCCCGGAAATAGAATCTTTGATCAGATTCGACCAGCTTTTCCATTTGGTTGTTTCTTTGTCTTTGGTCGCTGACGCTTCTTTAGGGTTCCTGTTTATTATTTGTGTCCAATATTAGCACATACTTTATTTTATTCTTGAAGTCAGTCACAAACGAATCTAATTAATGTAATGTCGTTTTATCAATGGAGTAGGAATTTGGTGCAACCCTTACAAAGGAAGTGAATGTGGAAACAGTTCGGAAACAAAATTGGACGTCATCCTTCAACCTAGTAACACTGTAGTTGCAAGAACTACCTTACGAAAACTCTTGAGAGTGCATTAGAAGTTCATTTGCCTTGTGCCTTGTTCATATTGACATAATTCATAAAGTACCATTATTTCCCCAAATATATTTTAACGATTCCCTTCTCAGCTTTGAACTATTACCTTTCCATACGGATAATGTAACGAATGTAAATATATTTGCACGTCTTCCAAGTTTTCCTTTTCTCTGGACAGGTTACCTAACCCAATCGAAGTAATTGAAACAAAATAAGCAAACGTCTTTCTAGTTAAGGAGCTAGTAAGAGGCCGACAAGGAGTTTCAGCGACATACCTAACTATAGTTACCATGAGTAGGCGTAAGTTGGTATTTGATGATATCCCTGACCGACAGCGTCCTTAACTTTTTTTTTATGATTTCTTCTCATACAAACGCCTTTTTTACTACTTGGAAGCAAGCCCTTCATGTATATTTTATTCGTTTGACACTTGAAGTGCCATTTTTATTTTATTACTCTGCAAAACCTTCCTTTGTCAATGTCGTCCATTGTATGATTCATCAGTAGAAGTCTGTCCTATTATAAAATTTAATTAATCAACTGGATGAGCACATCCTACGCTAATTTAATTATTTGAGACGATTTCTGTCATGAAGAAAAGTCTGAAGATGCACCTGGAATAAGAAGTATCAAAATAAGTACAGGGCAGGGTTTCGAAATTTGAGAGCTTGTTTCGCTATGTTGAAATTTCGGTAAAAAAATAGAGTAACACAATATAATGAGTGGGTGGTTTGCTAAAGTCGGCGAAGCCTCATTAAAACTACATTGCGTACCTGGTTGCCTTTACATTTTCTCGAAATGTTCTCCTTTCACCAAACAGCACCGCAAAGAAGCGGTGAGAAGACCAAAAACTTTCTCTCAAGCATGACTCGTAATATAATATGCCTAATCAAAATCATACCTATTTTTCACTCGGCATTACCACAAAGTTCTAGCTCACACTGTGTATTTTTAAGATCCTCACCGTTTCCAACAAGAAGCAAGTCCTAGGATTTCCATGATGCCTTGTATTTATATTCCCTCAGTGGAGTTTTGCAGATATACTTTCTAGGGCTTTACTATTTCTTCAAGAATATGATGCATGTGCCACAATTTGTGATGTACGAAGGTTGAGCTAATCAAGCGATTCATGGCTACAAGGCTAAATGCAAATTCGAATTACACGCTCTATTGTTTAACATTTTAGGATTTTGATTATGCATGTGAGGCTTCCATCTTATTGCCAAGTTAACTTCCGAAAAACTCAACATCTTTCACTCCTTTCTTTTCCCCAAATGTGACTTTGACGGTCGATGATTCTGATGTCAAAGTGTAAAAAAAATCTTTGAGTTTGCGTCAGAGCTCTTACATCGGATAACGTCACAAGATGGGCAGCATGTCTAGTGATGTGGTGTATGTGAAAGTAACACGCATGGGTTAAACTTACGTTTGAATTTCTATAGAACGCAGAAAATATTAATATTTAATTAAATAAAGCTGTGTTATACAGAGACATTTGTTCATCTGATTCGTTAAACTAGCGTATCAGTGTTACAATCAGCTACCTCATACGAAGTATTAAAATCCTTAAAATCAGATTCCGTTAGTTGATACATTTTTAATAAATTCCTAGACCTCACGTTGTTATGGTTGCCACCTGAATGTGTATTTTATAGCTAAATTATGTAGTTTTGTACTGGAGGTGAATGGTGTATAAAAAAATGCGTTTGTTTTATTTCAGGCCGTGTCGGACCTCCTGCTTGGTGTATTTTGCATGCCTGTAACTCTCATAGGTCAGCTCCTCCGCAACTTTATTTTTGGTGCTGCGATGTGTCGTCTTCTCCCTTACTTTCAAGGTAAGATTAGCAAAATGATTTGTCTTAATTAAAGTGACCAAGACCGTGCTTTTTAGATATTTATGTTGTTTTTAAGTATTTAATACTGTAATGTAACATAAGCTTACATGAGCGCATATTATTTATATGGAATAATAGAAGCAATACAAAGCTGTTTATCAAATGCATCTGTGACAATGTCACCTACTTATGCTTAACAGTTATCACGGGGAAGAATTTAGTCAACTATTTGTATACCTTGAACTCGAACTCTGCGATCGTCATGACGCATGAAGACTATGAAATGTGCGTAAAATTAAGGATTGGAACTTTTGAATAAAAAAATTATTTTAATGACTGGTAAGATGGCAAATATAATGTAGTTCGTGAGTGCAGGTCGTGTAGTGTGATCAGTAGGCAAATTCAAACTTTTTTAAAACAATTGCTGGCCTTTTACTCACTAAAATCATAATATGAATGCGTAGAAGAGACGGAAGTGTATTTTTTATATCAGTGTAGGTATGCATGCCCTCACATCTAAAATCTAGCGAAAATAGCTGATTTTGACTATACACTACTCACAATATTAATACTGCTCTGCAATGTTTGATTTGGTCATATAAGTAAAAGATGAAAGTTTTTTAATCATAAACTGGGATAATAAAATCGCAGTAAAGTCCGAGTTTTCGACTAGGGAAATACAACAGTGGTATCTGATGTACTGACTTGTTTCTAGATTCTAGACAAACCTACATCTACTATGATTTCATTTTAACAACCTTTGCAAAAGCATTGCACATACATGCCATGACATGCAACATCAAAGTTATTACCTATGCTGCTAGTTCTGAGATGCTGTATCTAATAGTTCTCTGTGAAGGTTGATAGGATGGTTACGTGTAGCATTTTTCATGACTGAAACCCATTCAATCTTCACATTCCAAGCAAAAGCAAGTTAGTTACGACTACACCTTGGTCTCCCGATTTTCTCTTTTAAAGAAATTAAACTCGCATATTTTCCCATCTTCACCTTCAGATGTCAGTGAACCACCTTATTTCAAATTACTACTTTAGTTTTGTAGGGAGTTCACTTGCATGCCATCAATCTGTTTGGTGATGGTTCCAAGATTATCCTTGATATAAAATCTCATCTTACTAATTAAATATTGCTAACCAACGGCAAAATATAAACCTAAAGTTATGGAGTATACGCGCACAAAATTTAATGAGTTACTTTGAAGGAAACATTATTTCTCAAATTACAGACAGATCTTAGAAACGTACGGTTGTTGACCTCTATTTCCTACATTTCATAGACCTTGTACGACACTCCCAATTTCACAATTCAATGAGAATTCTTTCCAATGATGTTTGTGAAATAGTATCCATGAAGTAATCAGTATGCGGCAGTAAACTAGAGTCACGCATCGTTGTTACAGTGTCTGTAACCCGAACATTTGAAAACACTGGGCGTTCACTGAAGCCTGAAAGATCAAACTGGAAGAGTAGTCATCATCAAAGGATACTTTTATTTCCTGACTTTGTTATTATTCGTTCAATACAACTCCTCTACTATTTAACTGTGAAGAGGAGTTGTGGCAAAAAGTTTCATTTTCACTTTGCAAATACATTAATCTGGACAAACAGTTGAAAAAGGACAATGCTCTTAGGTATGATTCTTCATTGAAACTATTGTGAGGAATGGAATGCTAAATGGGATTCTTTCATGTAAGTATTTGTATTATCTTTTCACGGCTGTCACCTTTCACTTCCTATTATTTTCTGTGAAGTTCTCCTCCATGGCACAATCACTTCAAATTGTTTAATCCAAATTTTTACCAGCCGAATAAGCACTTCTAAACTAGTTTTCGACAGTGAGGGAGGAAAAGTCAGCTTATTATTGTGTATATCCTGGGGAAAGTTGGGATCGTTCATAAAATAAGTAGTGGGAATAGGGGACCATGGTCTGAGTTTTTGTAAGATTACTATTATTCCTTTATGTATTTAAAGCGTGACATGGAGGTAAGAGGTTTTAAAAAAACTATTTTTCGGGCCACGTATTTTGTGAATGATCGCGTGGAAGTACAAAGTACACTTTGTATGTCCACATTTCGAATCTTTTTCAAGTAACATGTGCAATTTTTCCTAACTATTTAAGCCTGTTAATGTAATCTACGCTTTCAAACTTTGTATCGTTCTATTCAAAGTACTTAAAAAAGTTTTTCTGCATGCAAAGATTGCAACCAGTAAACACCAAAAATGCACATCGTTAAACTTCCATTGTGAAGCTAAGTGTTCCCATTGTAGTAATGTGTTGCCAGTGCATATAAAGCTATCTTATGTAAGATGTGATGTAAGGAAAAGTGAAAGGGTTATTTATGGGAATCTGGACAAACAGGTTATGCCACCAAAACTTTGAGGTTCAAGAATATTGTGTCTGGGTTAGGAAATCATGCATGCATGTCTTTGTGCATGTTCAAATTACAACTGCTAGCGTACCTAAAAACTTATTCTATGAAGTGTAAAAATAATCTATCGATTTGCGATAGTCGAGATGGGTTGAGCTAAAGACACTACTAGTTAGTTGGTGCATGAAGGCTAATGTACTGTTTAAGGGCTTTTCTTTAGAACATATTGCTGACACGACAATGTGAAAGCATTGTTCAATGACTACTTTATCAAATCAAGAGGATTAATTACTAGGTATTGTGCCCCAAGCAGATTGTCTCTCTTTCTCATCACTTCTACTTCTACGGTAATATGTATATCAGCATAGAGAGAAAGTTGTAGGTACTGTATGTAATGTGAACAAGCATGAGTATCACTGACGCATTGCCAATGAAGGATATCCTAGGTGCTGGAATAATTCTTGAGTTGGAAAATATTTTGGAAGATACTTGGACTTGTACATGGAATGTTGGCTTTGTTAATGAGATAGTAATCTGTCATTCGTTCGGTTATCTTTAGAAGACGTACTATAATTTCCTTCTGCAGAGTTGGCGGCATCTTTAATTTTTAGTTGGTATAACCGTGCAAATAATATCGACAAAATCTAAATGATTCAACAGTTCAACAGAGTTGAAGACCTTGAAATATCCGGATAAAATTAAAACGTTTAAGAGGAGCAGTCAGTTTTAATCTCCCTTTTCCATGTATATGCATATTTGTCTAGCATTGTGTACAATTGAAAGAATTATAGCTTCTAGTAGATGATTGCAGATTGATATCTCACTATTTGAGAATTTCTATGAAAATATAGAGTTTGTTCTCAGCTTATGCCAACCAGACGCCGGAAAAAAGTGTAATGCTTTCATATATACATATTCAGGTAATTTACTTTACATCGGACTTGAAAATTCTTACGGGGCACTGGAGAGGTGCTCCCAGGAACTTTTTTCCGTGACCAGGGACTCGTGATCAGGGACCCGTTTTTTGGGAGCACGGCGGAGCTGTTTCTGGTCATCAGGGATTTTGTTTTGGATAAGGAAAAGCATTCACCAGGAATTTTTCAGGTTCACCAGGGATGGCAAATTTTGTGCTCCCGATGCATTTGTAAGAATTTCCATGTCGATTCCAATGTTACCTTACGTTATTTATTCTGCGTGTTGTTTTGATCCGTAGTCGTGGTTGCTTCGTAAAACAGCGTGCAGTACCTTTTGTTTTCCAACGCTACGGCTACGAAATCTACTTAAATGATGTTTTTTATTTAGAATCTCAAGAGAAACGAAAAAACGGATGTCGGAATCACATCCGTTCGTTTAGGAAGCGAGAATCTCTGGAAGTGATTCTAGTTTTCCTTCGAGCTGTTTATGCACAATTTCTTATGAAATACCGCTCAAAGACAATGTTCTTAAACTATGTAAACGTAAGAAACCATGAATGAGAAAACGAAGGTAAATCCATGAAAATTTCCTGACAGATACACATATCACATATTGCGTCAAATTGCTTATGGAGCAAATTGCAAATTCATCATAACCTTCCAGTGTCAAACCTAACAGAACTTGCGTTGTATGTTCGCCTATGACCTAGAGCATTATTTACTTTTCGGATAAAGACTCTCTTGACCTTGGAAATGCGAACTGGAATGTTGATATCGTGACTTGATAGCAATAACTTTATATCTTCATAGTATTCATAAATTGTTTTGTCACATAAAAACAAATTGTGCAATAATAGTACAAAAATAAGGAGTTGAAATGGAATACGAAATCAATGGCAGCCTTTTCATGCTAAATGTTTACGGGAAAATGTCGCAGAATTTTGACACGACTTGTTGTTTTATTTGCAAAACGTCAAAGTACCTTAATATTGACTGTGCTAATGCATTTTTATATGTTTAGCAAACGACTTTGTGTTGACTGTTGACTAATATTTACTATATGGGGTAATCCTACCAAATAAACATTCAACGCTAAGAATAACATATTTTTTAGCCTTATAATCAGTTACTACTACTAAACAAAATTAGCATTTAGTAATTCGCAACCTAAAACATTGCAATATTCTAATCATGTTTCTGTATTTTTTTTAATTTTCTGAAAAGGTGTTTCGGTGAGCGTTTCCTGTTGGACATTGTGCGCAATCAGCTTAGAGAGATACTTTGCTATTTGCAGGTAAGTCAAATAAAATGACGATTAATTACTATTTGTCTTTCATTACGGGTAATAACTCACGTTTTCGGATTAGCGCATCGAAATGTGTGTGCAAAAAATGTTGTATGCAGTAATATTGATGTCGTGAGTGCAGATGCAAATATCAAGTTCTGGGGTAATGATTCATAATACATAGTCCTGAAATATAATAATGTCCGAATCGCAAGTTGCTCTGAAAAAGTCTTGGCCACCACAAGCTATTCGTTCACAAAGACACTCAAGAAAGTATTCTATTCTATTTCTACTATTTGAGACAGGCAGTTTCAGTCAGACCGATTGAGTGAAAGAATAAAAGAATTACAGACAAAATCTTTAGATGTTCTTCATCTTTACACTTAATACAGTGGCCACAACCTTGTTATTATTATTATTATTATGCTTATCAAATGATTAAATCAGATGAAACGAGAAAAATGTGTCTAAAAGGATTATATTGGCCATCCATAAAAAGAAAGAAGCAGACTACCATAATCGTAAATGAACGATAAATGTTTTCCCCAATCAATATATCACAATGCGACAAAGGCAGTAAATTAAGTAAAAATTGAGACAAAAACGCTAGGTCCTATTCCAAAGCATATAATAGCATGCAAAAAAGGAAAAATATCGTTTACATAGCAATGGCGCGTGCAAAAGGTGAATGATCGCAGCAGTTGTCTTGAAATAATATCTAGAGTATCAGGTTTTTACATAATTGAGAAATCTGTTTCAGATGAGTTCGATTTCTGTTAAATATTGTCGCTTGAAAAACAAGCTTTTCATGGAGTGGGAAAATTACTCAGGTGTGTGCGCCTATTTCTCATAGATATGTTACCATTAAGCACACACAATAGTAAAAAGAGATTTGATCACTTAAGTACCATTGCAGACCTTTGTGGATAGTCGAAAGCATTTTTGCCCTAGGAAAATCGAAATAAAAGAACATCTAGGTGGCTTTTTCTCTTAGCCTTTAGTTCACCCACCCGCTAGAATTTATGTGATAGACATGTGTAATGTTTCTACAGGCCTATTTAGTTGCCACTCATTGCCATTTGGACGGTTATAATGCTCCACGTCTGAGCTACGTGTCTGTTGTTGTGATTAGACGAACTATGAGGACTGTTTCATTCCCAAAATAATATTATCATTGTACTCATAACAAAACAACTAACAGCAGCTTTTGGTCACCATGTGGCACGAACATTTGTGTCATTCCTTATTCTTATCTTCATCATGAAACTTACAGAAATTATTTTTCTCATGCGATGCAATCCCTTTCTGTTCTCGTGTTAAGTGAAACAAAATTTCCAGTCGCTCCTTACACACATTGTACATACATTAAATAAACGACAGCTCTAATTCTCAAGGCTGTGGTTCCGACGCTTCTTTTGCAAATGCAAACATTTTTTTTTCATTCACATTCCAAGCTTATTATTCCAGAAGGCAAAGCAAGCATGCATTTTCAAAAAGAAGGCACGAAGTCACAGCTTGAAAGCGAAAAAAAAATTATGCAATTTGATGGAAGATATGATACCATTGACTTGGTTGAGCAAGCTGAAACTTTTGATGTGGAATTACTTTTCAAAAGCTAAAGAGGAGAAGAAGGGGCAGAAAAAAAGGCCATTTTATCGTTCCGTTACATAAAGCTCAATTATCACTTTGAATGTCTGCTACAATGGCTTTTGAAATAAAGAACTTCCATTCCTAAGAAATGAGATGCTCATGACTGTCAAGTCGACTAGAGAGAGAGATGAACAAAGTGTAAATATTTCACATGCCCAGGATGAAAATGCGAAAACCAAGGGAGCAACATTGTCTTTAGCTTTAGCCCACATGCATACAGTGTACACAATAATTACATAATATTGCATTAAATTCTACTTAACTTTCTATCCCACAGGACTCTGCTTATTTTTGCAAAATTCAGAATTTTTTCTCGTTTACTTTTGCTGGTAAACGTAATACGCTGAATTCGCAGCCACTGTGGTCCTTACATCTATGAATCCCTATGATCTTTGAAGCAGTGAGTGAGCTTCATTTTAGGTAAATAAAATGGAAATCGGGATATCCCATTTATTGCTTTTCCGCTTTCTATCTAACAATGGGATGACAAGGATAGGGAAATGACGGATTTTAAAAATTCCTTTTCCATTGAATAGAGCATAGTCGAAAACCTCTAAATATTTAATT
>JAQIXX010001746.1:0-30411 GCA_034700605.1 Willowsia nigromaculata | reverse complement strand
CAAGTAATGGATGGAGGTGGCGGTAGTGTTCGACCAAGTCCCCTCCAGAGGAGACCGATGAGTTTCGTACGAGCGCTAGAAATGACAGACTCATTAGACATGTCAAATAACAGAGGTGCCAATAACCGAAGTAGTCCGGCTGGTACACCCAAAGGACCTGGCCAATCATCACAAGTCAATGATATTTCTGATAGGGCAAGTGTTTACGATATGAACTATGAAATTTCCGTGTAGTCTTTACGGTGAACATAGCTAGTAAACTCTATCACCAGCAACAACTACAACAAAATACAATATATTTAAATTTTTTATATACTTATAACAAAAGCCAGAAGAAAAAAGTGTAAAACTTTATATACATTACTACAATGCTATATTATTAAGCAACCTAACAATATTATTGTTACTGTTATATACTATTTAACATGCGTGACATAATATTTATACATAGTACAGAAATATACCATAACTTATTAGGTTTAATGTCTATAGAATATATATTATCTACCATTTTATGCATAATGAAATAACTTGTGAAAAACTCATTCAGGTGAAGTGCATGAATACTTTCGTTTTTTATAATTAATATGTTTACTCCGTCGTCAGTATGTCCCACTCATGTAATCTACCATACATTGTAAAATGGACAAAAATCGTGACAAACTTTGAAGCTGAAGAAACAGCATAAATAATCTTGTGTACTCTCATTTACCTCTATAGTAAGTAAATCATCATCATTGACCATATTCCTCCTCTATCCTTGAATAATAATAATATAGTTCAAACTTGCTGCTTAAATATATATATCTACCTAACGAATCGTTTGTTTGTGAAACCAGTGAATAAGTTGTCGTTGTAAGTGTTAGTAGAATTCATCAAAAACTACTACAGGAGACGCCATAGCTCATTTATTTATATAATTAAGCTAATAAATGTTCCTCGCTAAAACACTCAAAAGTTCTCCATAAATACTTGACTTAAGTTACGGTTCGTACTTCAAGAAAGAATGTCTACACAACGACAATTACAGCAACCGACTGGCGACAACGTATTACCAACTATCAACTGATTAATCAATACAACTAAAGCCGCTAGAATTTTAGCAGTTATAACAACAGTTATCGTCAGCATCATCATCATCGGCATTGATAGCAGCCCATGTCAGTATTTACAGTCTAACTTTGTTTAACAAAAGCTTGTTATGGATATTTGTGTTTCATAGAGATACTTTCCATTTAATTTGCTACTGCTGAATACCTACAAACTTTCTTTTCTTTATCGAGGTTTCGTTAATTTAAAATGAATTAAGTGTAGTTGCAGATCCTACACGTTAACGCTTTGTTGTACTGTTATATTTTATGCTATACTATTTTAAAAAATCAGTAGCATTGTTACATAAAGTGAAATGCCCTTCCGACTCTCTACCGTATTGCATGTACACATCTTATATATTGTTACCGCATTTTTCTGACGCAACTGGTTGATTTTACAGTACAAACATTGGTAAACGTTTATTTAAATGGAAAAACACAAGTAAAATTTACGTTCTTCCTTTTTGTCCAGTGAGATTTACAAGTTTAATGGAGGATGGAATGGTTCACGAAACAAGAGAGATTTAAAAAAAGGAGTTTCAGTAACGAAAACTACCCGGTACTATATCCCTCCCATGTATGTACCCTTAAAATGCACGTGTACTGTATGTCTAGATGAAAGCTTTTTTGTTGTTGGCCAACTTGGTACGAACTATAGGTCAAATTACTCGGAGTTGTGAGCAAAGAATGATTAATGATTATGTATGATTTAAGGCTAGTAGTAACTTAACTGATTGTGAGTACTATCACTAATTATTGTTTTTACCATTAAGTAATATTAGTTAAGTTGCAAATTGTTGTAATTCAGTAAGTTGGAATGATAGCTTTAAAACGGAGCAAAGCTTGTTGGCCTAAATGTTCTTTTTCTTTTCTTGGCCTATCGGATGATCTAGCTACCAGCTTCCACCTGTCTGGATATCCAAAGTTTCCAGTACTACTGATATACCTGCTGTCTTCTTCTCCTGAGCCTTTTTTATGTATTCTGATCCATTAATACCTTAATAATAATTGTTGATTATTGTTTGTGTAATATGTGCCAATAAGAAAATACATGCATAATAACTCATACTCGAGGTGCAGACCTGTTATAAAAAATTATCAGTGTTATTATTATTATAATCATTTATCATTTTCAATGTACATTCTCATTTTCTATAGTTCCGTATTTCAATCAGTTGACGATCGACTAATTATCAACAATGGTCAATGCCGCATGAAATTAGTTCTTGTTTGAAATATTCACGAAATCCTAAGGCTAATAATGTCATTACCACCCCATTCATTGATGCGCCAGTCTTTGTAGCTCAGTTTTAAATTCATACATAATATTGCCAATTTTATACATTGAGTTTGTCGCTCCAATTTAATTTTAAATATTAAATTATATATACCTATATCATGAATGAAGAGTAAAACTACCATTTCGCTAAAGTAAATAATATTGTTATGGAAATGAGCAATGAGCTTTTTATATAATGTTGTTAATAGTAAGGCCTCTGAAACCGTATTACTACCGATAATATTATATAGTGATTGATATAATATATGTAACCCTTTGTATAGTTTACGTTTACTGACAGAAAAGATTAAAAAGATGCAACTACCACTTCATAATTTTCAAAATGCACATTGCCTAGACAGAGACACCTCTTTAATTTCAATTTTGGGACTGACACTGAATGCTGCTTGCTGTTATTTTGTCACCCCCGCAAAAATATATGCCATTTGCAGGCTACTTTAAGGATTCATAAGTAAACCAAGATTTCTTCATTACTTCAATATTAATTGAAAAAAAACGAAAGCAATGATGTCTTCCACGTTTAAAACATTCTCTCTTTACTCTTCCTTCAGTAATTCACGCTCGCTTGTCCATCTTTCCTCCTATCAGTTGCTTCAGATAATTTTTAAAAATGCATGAGACATCTTCCTTTAGGAACATGCAAAATCTCCAATTAACCATAGTATTCATAGCGTAGTGAATGTATTTGTATTTTAAAAATTACAATGACATCATTTAAGTTGAGTTACAACCGCAACATGGAACACTTATAGTGGTCACGGTTGCCATAAGTTATGGATTAGGCGATAAAAATTGAACAATTTAATTGGAAATTGGCTGGCAGATTTATTGCATAGTTTTACTTTCATAGTAGCCGAACTGACGCGTTTTACGTAGATAGGTGACAAACCAAGCATTTAAGAATGTTCTTATCAGGCATCCAAAATCTTCCGATTTTCCCGGAAACGCTTAACTATTAGTAAATGAGGGATTTGTTAGTAAATTTTTTGAAATCCCGGAAACGCAGTTTGTGCGTTTGCGAATTTTTTGGATACCTGGTTCTTATTTTAGCTTTGTGTTGCGCACTCTCACATGCCAAGTCAATGACAAATATGTTGAATTCAAATGCTGGAAAAAAATACTGAGAA
Source organism: Willowsia nigromaculata (assembly GCA_034700605.1). Lineage (NCBI taxonomy): Eukaryota > Metazoa > Arthropoda > Collembola > Entomobryomorpha > Entomobryidae > Willowsia > Willowsia nigromaculata. The sequence continues at coordinate 26,893 of JAQIXX010001746.1, read as the reverse complement.
AAATTATAGTTAGTCTTGCTGCACTTCTTGAACATTCGTTGAAAATTGCCTCGCAGTTGCCTTTGTTGCTGTGAATGAAATTTATAGTGAGCTGTAAATTTTGCTCTTACTAATTTGCTTTTTGGAGCTGACAGAACGATTGTTACAGCATGAGTTCATTCAGTTAAAAAGTATCTTATCTTAGTGCCTATATTTTATAATAATGTAGAATAGAATGACGTTCAATGGGAACAAATGCAAAGATTCCATGAAAGTTTCAGTCAATTTTAACGAGTAAAACAATAATTTAATATTTGCATCAACTACCTTCATTTATTTATGTACAAATACATTTTAAGGTCGGGTAGTGAGTGGCTGGATATTGTGAACCATGAATAGTCAAAATGAAATCCAACATTAAAGAGAAAATTTGATCAAGAACTGTTTCAAATTTTACTTTAAAACCAAATATTACAAAAAACTTGATTGTTTCCCGTATTTTAAATATTCACTTGCTAATTGTATGATAAGTTTTTATTTAAACTATGGTAACTCGAGTAATTTCAATCAAAACCAACAGTTAATATATTTGTTGGCCATTGTCTCCACTAAGCTGCTACATATAATTTTTTTAATAGTTCCTTTACGATTCCATGCACATGCCCATTTCAATAAAAATCATAGAAAGCAGACTTAAAACGAATACTATCAGTGCTACGAAGAGCACAATGTGTTCAGCGATTTAATTGGTGCGGATGTCTGGGTTATCTAATTTCGTTACAGATCAAATTACAATAATGATACATATTAAAATTTTAAAATTCATCAAAATTGTTAACATTTGTAAAATTTTAAGTCATAGAATATACCTTTTAATTGGGTTTGTTTGATTGAGTCGTTTATAGCCATTTATAATTAAGCTGGTAACAACAGACGATAGATACAATTTTATAAAAATCTTCATGCAAGTACATACGACAAAAATATATCAACTATCACGGATCTTCTATTTTGGATAACATAATTAAAAAGGGGGAGGATGAGAGTCTTCATTGTGTGATGAAAATTAACTTCTGCGTTATTTATTTACTCTTGATATCTAATAATAATATGTGGACATAATTGATATGATAATGGCTGAAGTTGATGAGTAAGATTTTGAACTTACTAGTTTTAGCTAACTATAACGGCAAACATAGTGATGTAGTTTGTAAGATAGCATTTTTGAAATTTTATTTGGTACTTTTCCGATGGCTGAATTTTTCAAGTGTAGAGATTAACGATGAAGCAAAAATGACAGAATGGGGGAGCAACGAGAAAGTGAACATGAATGAGGTTTGTTTTAATTGAAACTACGAATTATTGTGGCATTTACCCAACCATAAGAAGTTGATTACATATACTTACCGTTAACTGCATACACAGAATCAATCATTGTTGTTATTACCATACCTGAGAGTTTGAGTAGATATCGATTTATCATTTTCAACAGCAAATGCCAAGTATCGACAAAGGTAAAGATGCACGTACTGACAACTTTCTTTACAAGTAGTAAAAAATGTGTGTTTAACAGTGAATTTCGAAATGATATTAACAATAACGTATAGCCATGACGGTAAAGCAATTCTGTAAGGTCATATAAAAATGAATGTTAATGTTGATGATGATGCATATTACTCAATCCGACTGAAAATATTAAAATTGAAATAAATAAACAAACAATTGAGAATCAAAACTGTTTTGAAACTGTGTTTATTATTAAGTTTTTATGACTTTATTTACCTTATGAATTAAAACTTTAAAGTGTAATGAATCACCGTACGTTTCAGTTTACTGAAATTAAACACCTACAAAACTTGATTATTTATTTGAAATTAAAACGCTACCTTCATTGAAATAAAATTGACTTTCGCTGTTTTTATAAAAATACCATCAACCATTCATATATGCTTGACTATAAATACTTTTGATTTAAAACTGCAGTTTTTTTAATTAAAAAGATAAAAATCAGATACCAAGTTGACTTGAGTTTGATTCGAGCATGGTAGTATCCAAAGTTCCAGCCTCAGTTGATGCAGCAGTACTATCAAGATCACTATCAGTGAGTGGGACTCCGTGCTTCCGCTTTAGATCTACTCTGGAAACAAAACAAAGGCATTTAGAAGGATTAGATACTCTAATACAACAAAGTACAAAATATTCATACAAGTGCATGCACAGCTTTTGGAACGTACATTTTCTTCTTTTCCTCTCGAAGCTGATAATAAATGCCGATTGCGGCCTTGTCACTCGCCGTCTTCCTTTCCTCCAAATCTTTTTGTGCTTCCAAAGCTTCCATCACCTTCGCTCTCCATTTGGATGCAGTGGCAGCGTTGTCAGATGCCATACGTTTTAGTTGCTTCGCTTTCAGATCGTAATAGCGAAGCTTTGCCTTGAGGTTCTTTATGGTCTCTTGGTATTCCTTCAGCACTGAGTTCCAATCTTGAGTCAGCTTTACTAAGACCTTATTTTTATCCTTCATTTTTATTGTTTCCTCTTCCGCTTTCTCAAGCTTGGATTCGGTTTTTTCAAGTTTAGATTCCATTTTCTCAAGGCCGGATTCAAGCTCCTTGATCCGGTTCTAGGAATAAAATTTGAGGATAGAATAGTTAATTCACTAAACTTTTGATGCGTCAGGTTTGAAAGTATACACAAGGTTTTATTTATTTATTTGTTACCTTTAATAGGGAAATTTCTTCACTTTGTTTAACGGTAATCGACTGCAGAACAACATTCTCCTTTAAAGTGTGTTCCATTTTCATTTGATCGTCTAAAAAATTCAAAGCCATTACATATAATGCCAAGTATTGTGATTAGTGTATTTAATTTTAAATGTAGGTTCATACACATTCCAGAACTGGAAAGACCATCCTTGATAGGCGAAGGTGAAACCGATGACGACGACCTTGACATGCTGGAATAGGAGGATTCTGCCGAATTGTTGTTGGTTGTAATGAATGTCTAAAATATGCAGTTTAAAAGAATATTTATTTTTTTAGTAAACTTTCTGATAGATCAGATTTTGACATGGGGCTTAGTTGCATCACAGCATTTACCATTACATTGTTGGACCCACCAGGCTTGGGGGCAGGTGCCGAAATCCGCAAATATTGCTTTGCTTTATCCACCAGGTCATCTATTTCATCTCCTTGTTTTGGACCAGAGCTACGTTGACTAATACTCTTGGAGCTAGAAGGTTTCTCAACATTCCAAGTGGCAGATGCCCTGTTTCCATGTCTCGGGCAGTTTTTATCCTTACAATCTTCCGTGTGTGGAGCGTTCACTGCTGGAGGTTTTCTTGTTGAACTCATCATAGCACCATGACCATGTCTTGGGCAATTTTTATTTCCACAATCGCTTGAAGTAGAACTCGTGTTCTTTTGAGGCGTAAGGACTTTAGCATCCATCCCCTAATCTTTAAGGCAATATTCGTGGGATGAATATATTTAATTATCACACGACAATCCACACAACACACGACGGGGGAGTAGATTTCAAACGAACTATTTTCCAAAAAATAATATTAACGATTGTTAACGATAAAAATTAATATCGACACACTAACTACAAGGAGATCCAATTCAATATAAAGAATGCGATGGATTGTCTTTCCCACTTTTGACAAATAGAGACAGAGAACAATGCTCATGAACAAAGACTTGAGGGAAACATCTCATCATATTTGCTATTTATGATATCACAGGCCAGGCCGTATGAACAAAAAAGCAATAAATTATGCATCTAGGACTGGTTGAATTTCAGGCACAATTTTTAGAATACGTTTGTTCTTTATTTTTTTGTATCTTTTCATTTGCTGTTAGCATTTTGTGTTCTTTACATATTTTGTGTAGTGATTGATACGTCCACATTAATAAATATTACCAATGTTTCAATTCTTTAGCCATGTCACTAGTACCTTTACATAACAGTCTGGTGTCTGGTTAAAGCTTCTACTATTAACAATCTCAAATTGCTATGCGTGCACTATGTTGGATTAACTATTACGACGTGCCTATGCCTAATTTACATTCATGATTTCTTCTTCTTGCTATTCATCTAAGCCGAACATTAATAGGCCATTAAAGTTTTTTAACGTTTCTTTGGCATAGTTTTTCTTAACTTAACCTAGACTCCCCTTCATGCGAACGTTAATAAATACCTAAACTATTTGCTGCTCTACTGATATAAGTACCCGAAAGTAGTGATCTAAAATCTACACCATTATACTTGTACTTACATCAAATACTTGCTATTGCACTTATACTGTTATTACTATTATGATTCCAAATTTCTAGGCTTCTAGACACGGTTTATCATAAGGTACTTGTTAACATGTCATTGTTATACATTATTGAGAGATAGTAAAACAGTTACATATATTGGAAAGTACTTATACAATGCACCAAAAGCAAAGAAAATGAACCTCCACTCATTTGTGTGATTTGAATTTTACCGATATGTAAAACCATTGACTCCCAGTGATACTTCTTAAAAAGCCAATCCGTCTCCAAAAGATAAGAGTAAACTAGTCACAGTGGAACTAAAAGAGAGTGAGCGAGCTAAATTTCCTTCTCTTGAATCAGCCACTCATACATACAGTACAGTGAGAGTGAACGAACGAACACACAAATTGTCTTGCGAGATATAACTCGTTGGTAACAAATTTAGCTAAAATATTCATACTACTTCTGACGGGTACTACAACTATACCATTAAATAACTTAGCATAATATAGTGATAAATTCGGTTAGTTTAGCACAGCTGAACCTCGAGTTTCGATAAAATATAGTCATGTTGATAATAAAAATAGTAATAAGAGCTAATGTGGCAGGTTCATTTGTTATTATGATTGGTTAGCAGCAGCGAGAAAATTACATGCCTACATTACCCTATAGTAGCTCCCTATAATAATTTACAACATTTTTTTGCGTATCCTTATTGCTATCATGTCGCGCGTCAAAAGGCATTATTAGATTAAAGCACAAAGGTATTCTTTTTTTAAATCACGTACAACGTAGTACAGTACGAATAGAACCGTTTTTCGCAGGTCTTGCTGCATGTACACACATATTTTTCTTGGAGGATCGAAATAAAATCTAGACCTAAACACATGTAAAACTTACAATATGAAACCTTAAAAGTAATGAATATAAAATACACGTACGGATTCCGAGGGGATGATTAAAATTTCCTTTTTCACAAAAGAGTAAACGATATACCAGTACCGATCATGATCTGAATATTTACATATAAGCGTACAATGAACCGTGTCAAACTTACAAATATCGCGAATGACAAAAGATAAATCTACTTAAAATAATCACACTTATCAGATTAAAATTGAATTATTCATACAAAACTGATGAATATTGTAGCAATTGCAATTGATGATAAAGTGGTTCAAATATAAATGCTGGCTGACGTTGTGTTGATGAAATTGGATGACGTAGGTTTCTTGATCTAATAAGTCTCCTGATCGTCGCACTGGCCTGCGACATGTCCAAAAACTGGAAAAATTGACAATTATAATTAAAAGTTGAGCTATAGTTTTATAGTTCAATATCGTCAGATAGATTGGTTATGAGACGACGTACTTTCACAAGTCTCACAGTAAGGACGGTCTTCCCCACGATTACCCCCGTAATGAGTATTATCTTCCGACACTTGCGCAGGACAGTCTTCGGTGTCGTGTAAATCAAACTTTTCACAAATGTCACAATATGGTCTCAGAGATTGGAACGCTCGTGGACCAGAAGAGGAGTCGCCAGCATTGGGTACACGGTTCCTTCAAGATAGATATTTGCGATATTGGTAAATTAAGAAAATCCAACAGGTGCACATTGTCATACCATACAATTAAAGCAGATCCAGAGATTATGTTACTTACGAATTGGCATCTGCATCGCCACCGTTAATTAGAACATTAAGTTTCACATTGAGCTCCTCGTTCTTTCGCTGGAGGTCCACAATAATTGAGTTCAAAAAGTCAATATGGGCTTGTGGACTATTGGCATCGAGCGTTTGAGCTTTGCTTGATTCAATGTCAGCTTTCTTTTCGAGCAACTCCTTTTCCAAATCTGACACCATTTTATTTTTTTGGTCCAATTTGCTCCGCAGACTGACAACTTCCTGACCTAGACCTTTCTCGATTTCCTGAAACCGACTACTCTCTGTTTTGTATGCAGCCATTTGTTCCTTCAAGGACGTCTTTTCCTTTTTCAGCTTGTCCACCTCCAGGCTGAGTTCATCCAAGACAAATCCATCTTCCTCTGATTTTTTCGTCAACGTGCTGATTTCCTCTTCAAGTAATTTCAGTGCTTTGCTTTTTTCTTCATAATTCTGTTTTGCCTTTGTTGCTTCTGCCTTTAACGTTTCACTATAAAAACATAAATGTATAATAATGCGAATGTTTTGCCGTCATCTTCATAAATTAACCAAATCAGTTCATTTTGATTTTTACTTACACTTCCGATTTCAAAGTTGACGATTCAGTAGTCAAGGAAGACAACTGCCCTGATAATTGCTCTATTTTCTCTGATAACTCCTTGTTTTTGTCGCTCAGTACCGTAATTTTCTCGTTTAACTCCTTTTCCTTCTGTTCCTTTTCTTTTATAGTAGCAGCCTTTTCGTCTTCCACCTTCTTCAAAAGCTGCTTATACTCTTCAACTTGTTTTCCGGACCCTGTCGCATCAGACTTTAAAGTTTCGATTTGCTGCAAGTGTTCCTTCGTGGAGTTGATGGCATCAGCTGCTCTTGTCTCTGCTTCAGCTACCTTACTTTTGAGCAGTAGGACTTCCTCCTCCTTGGACTTAATTTCATTAGACAAAGTTTGCTTTTCTGCTTCCAAGTTGGAAATTTTCTCATTGAATGATTTCTCTGAAGTAGATTTTTCCTCTGTTAATTTTGCAGATGCCTCTTCGATTTGCTTTTTCTGAAAACAGAAATGAACGGCATGGTCAACAAAAGGATGTATTCAGGTCATACTTTACTTATTAGTCAGGTTTTATTTGTCTTGACGCTCACCAAACTTGCTTCATTTTGCTCATTCTGAGATATCCGCGCCTTGAATTCTGCATTGATACGACGAAGAAGCGCTTTGTCCTCTTCAGTTGACTGGAGCTTTGCACGTAAATCCTGAACCTCATCGTTCAGATCCTTAATCTTGGTAGAGAGCAGATCGGATGTGTTAGACTTTGAGTTTACCAAGTCAATCACCTCGGATTCCTGCAATTATTATTATATTTTTGACAATTGACTACGTTACGTCAGGAAATGAAAGAAGGATCAACGCAAGTTTTAGATTCATTTTACTCTCACCAATGAGCACTTTTGCTTTAGAGTTGTTTCCAATTCATTTTGCAGCTTTTCACATTTCTCCTTGAGCTCTTCTTCGTGTCTCTTTTTGTCATTCAACTTCTTTTTCAAGGTCTCCACGGTCTCATCCTTACTAGCTATTGTCTGCTTTATCGCTGTAAATCCAAATAAATTGAAAATGATAGGCTTGTTAAAATGGGGTGACGCAGATAGATATTTTACACTTAGTTTACGCACAGTTTTATTACTTACTTGTTAGTTCTGTTTGATGATCATTAAGTAACTTGGCTTGAGCCGTTTTCCCCACGGTAACTTGTTCGGACAAAGTTTTTACATTCTGATTGAGCTCCTCAATAGTTTTCTCCAAGGAGTTGATTTTCAACTGAGCTTCCTGATAGTTAGCACCAGCAGATTTCGTCTCTTCTTGCAACTTTACAAGCTGACCCTTCAAAGACTCCAATTCCTTAATGTTCTCTTCCGACTCTACTTTTGATTGTTCTGAAGATCGAGCGGTTTCCTCAGAGGTTTTGGTCAGCAGTGAGTCCAACTGCGTCTGGAGGTCTGCCTTCATTATCTTCTCTTCATCCAGAGTATATTGTAGATCTTCAAGTTTGCGATGCTCTTCCTCTAACGCATTTTGTAGACGTGTAACAGCCTCACTATCTCCCGTTGAAGTTTGTAATTGTTGCTGGTACTAAAATCAAATCAAAGAAAGTTTATACATCATTTGGGACACCTGCAAATAAAGAGAGACAGCATGTCAAACTTACCCCAGCACACTCAACTTGAAGCCTTTTCAATTCTAATTTTTTCTCCTCAAACTCTCGACTCAAGTTGGCCAAGTCCACTCTATCCAATTCCCTTTCCTTTATCAAACGCTCCATATGCTTCTCTTTTTCCGCAAGTACTGCCTAAAATTTCAATATTTCATATATTAAATCCAGTTTCAACAAATGAATAATGTTATATGTGACCATTGACCTTTATTAGTAACGTACTTGTAGGGAACACGATGGAAGACATTGAGAATCTCTCATGGAAGGTCTCTGTACAAAAATAAATGGTAAATATTGAAATTGGATCCAGATTGATAAGTTATTGTTTACATTCGTTGCTATACGATGGTGTTTAAATAACGCTTACCCTTATACTTCTGGAAGCGGCGGACGAGGCCATACTTGAAACGGATATTAATGATTCGCGAGATCCATGACGTCTGGGCGTTTTGTTCACGGGCGAGCTGATAACTTTGGACGCAGGTACAAACAGCCCATGTTTTTCCTTGCACGTGAAGTATCTTGAAGTACAGAAAAAATATTATTGTACACGCACGGAGTCTAAAAATGAGGGATAGAGACTATTTTGAAATCCACTTACGATTTTCCCCCAACAGAGCCATTGTTTTTTCCCATTGGCGTGAGCAGTTCAACCCCTGCCCATTCTCCAGCTGCAAAATCAGTTGCCCCCAGATATCGCAAAATCCCAATTTTTGTTCCTCCGGTAGCACTGGCAACGATCACACGCTCACCTAGCGAAAGTGATGAACTAATGGCAGGAGATGATTTCCCGGGAGTTCTCATACCACCTGGACTCGGTGTTCTTTCCGCAATAACACTAGCAGCACGAGAAAGCTGAGGAGGAGTCCCCACCGTAGACCCTGCCACACTTTGGGGTGCTCGAGGTGTGGACGGGGAATCCAGAATTGGATCCCTGCTTAATCGACTCAGTTTTGTAAACAATCCATGATTAGGGGAACACTGAAAATACCGTTTCCCTTGCACAACTCCATCATGATTTCCTACAATCAGTCAAAACCAAGCACTTTAGTAATGACCGTGATCCAAATAAAGTAATCAGATAAAATGAAAAATTTTCATACCCATAGGTAAGTCAAGAACGATCCCTGCGAAATCTCCCTTGGCAAAACCCACTTCTCCAATAAAGCAGATTTTACCTCTCTTATTGGTGTCTCCATTAACGTACACCGTGTCACCAATAATGAAGCTATCGATATCCGTTGCAAGACCAGAATCTAAAAGCAAGACGACACATACATGTCATTATCAATAATACATACTTTTGAAGGTGCAATCTTAACCGTCTCCACTCTACTTTGAAAATAGAATTCACTTACCTCTTGAGCCTGGAGGATTAATTCCAGCAGGAGTAGTAATTTTCCTTCGTATACTATTTGACGATGGCAACCTACTCATCGGTAATGCCGATGACGGTGCAGGAGTCTGCTTAACTGCATTAGCTCCAGGTACATCTGGTGGTGCAGCCACTCCTGGCGTCGCAGACGATGAAGACGCAATATTTGAGTTGGAAGCTCTGATGGCACTAGGCTGACGAAGGCCACTTGGACGTGAAGCCATTTTATATGTATATTTAGGAACTTTAAACGACAACCGGATTTTACATGAACTGGCCACTTCTCCCAATCGAAATTAATGCCCCTAATAAATACCTAACGCCACTCCTATGCTCTAGCACTCACAACACAACAGTCAGCAATCCAATCAATTGCACGCAAACGTTTTGCACCGTTAGCTGCTTCCCTTATTTATCAACTCAACACACATTTAATTCATTGAAAATCAGCGCAAAAGCCTCCTCCACTCCTCCTCCTCAGCGTCCCTTCAATTTGTGTCAAGACCTATCTTTCCGAAAAGAAAAATACCTGAAACCGTTACTCAGCCCGTCTCACTCCACTTGGAAGATACTCGACCTGGGAGTGTTTTTCTGGAGGTGGAGCACTGCTGCTGCAAAGAACGAGGAAAAGGTCACCGTCTGCAAGATGAGGAGCAGCAAGTGCTGAGTTTTCACCCAATCAACTTGTTCACTCAGCAAAAGTGAAAGTGAAATGTCAGTGGTAGGAGGGTAACGACGAGCTCTCTGCTCAGCTCCCCATCATCACATCACTCTCTTATCAGTTCTCTCTCACATGCACACTCTCCACACAGATCCCTCTCTCTGCTCTCAGCAGGTTCAGGGGAAAACAAACACAGAAACAGAAGGGATTCGAACCAACCGCCTTCGAAACATCTTTCCTCTATTTTCTCTCCTCACTCTATGACTCCACTTTTCGGGTATAAATGAACACCGAATACAACTGCATGCATTGCAGTAGCACTAGTTTCATGTATGCACTCAAATGAACAAAGTACTTTTGAAGATTTTATTAATTTTAATGATCAAAGGTCCGTCAATTTACACTTGTTAATGCGAGGTTTAATTTTAATTGGTGTTTAGAACAGTTAACTTTGATGGATTTTAATGATTTCATGATAGTAAATTCTGATTCTCAGCATCGTAAATGCAGTCGTTGCCTAGCGATGAATTCATGATGGCTACTGCATCAAGTTGTGTAGTAAGCATTAATTAAAGGAGGAGCATAACTTGTAACGGCAATTATTTAATTGTAACTATTTAACGGCTTTTTATGGTTGCGGGAGTGAATAAAACAGGATTGGGAGAATGGCGAGAGAGGATTTGGTGAGCGTGAGAATGGGTGGAAAGGGAAGGGAGAAAGCAACAGATGAATTGACAAGGAAAGTGAGGAGAAGAGGCTCTCTGGAGAGGGCAAGCTGGAGAGAGAGAGAGATTTGCGGTGGTAAGCTGGAAGAGTTGGCAGCTGTTATAAATTTTCCTGAGGTGGCATCACCATCACCAATCCATATTCTCCACTCATCAATAATCTCATTCCAAGATTATTTATTTTGTTAGTGAGGAGAGCTTCCAGAGAAGGAATCAAGTTTGACATTTCAATGTTTCAAAAAAACTCCCAACTGGGTTCTCTCTGCGCCTTTCTCCGTATGCTTGAGAGAAGCTCTGAGAGAGAGAGAGAGAGAAGGAAAAGAGCCGATGAGCACCCAGTCCAAAAACCAATATCAAATTTATGACCTCATTTATTTGTACGAAAGGAAATGTAATTTGATTTGTTTCCTTCCTTCTTCCTCCTCTCTTTTCCACTGACATGGATTATTTCGAGGAAGACGTCGTCCTTCCAACTTTTACTCTCTCTTTCCACTAACCAACCAAAATGACATTAGTAGATACATGTACCTCAACTAAATGTGCTTATTCTACATGCAACCAACCTCTTACATACATTTTATATATTATGCGTTCTCACGAGTTGCGTAAATGGAGTGACAATTTAGTTAGGCTCGACTTACCAACCGCACTACTCACTTTCTCTCTCTCTCTCTCACTCCCCAGCAGTTTATAGTCTCGGAGATACGAGGACACAAACATGAAAGCGGAATGTGTATTATGGAGAAAGCCGTTCTCAACTTTTCTCATCTTGATTACACGATGGGAATTTTCCTGGGAAGAGGAGAAAGAGAGAGAAAAAACACGACTGACTGGATTCCAGCCACCGAGGTAGTGGTGCATATTTAATGATAATGAGAAAAAGGTTGATGGCGGATGATCATCCACCTCCTCCTCCGCACACACACACTTTTACCTTCAAAACGACGACCCTCTTTCTTTCTACATACATATATATATGGAAACGTCGCAGCAGGTAGGCAGTCTCTGATGGCTGCTTCGAGATTATTACTTGATATCATCTCATTTCTCTCTAGGAGAAAGCAAACCAACAGGAAAAAGCGATAGAGAGAATTTGAGAAAAAATGCTCGCTCTCTATCTCAAACACACGTTTGCTCACACACTCAAGCAATTTTCCATTCCATGAAATGTTCTAGTAGTGTGTAGAGAGAAAGTAGAGAGAGGTAAGTATATAGTTACTAAAGAAACCATCCAACCAAACCAAGCATCATCATCATCCTCCTCCTCGTCGTCATCATGATCAATCTATCAATCTATTTATTTTCACCGAGACTCTTCCATAGAAATTGTATACCGCTGCTGTGCTCTTGCCATACTTGCTTCCGGTACTAGTCGTCGTGATGATCATAGTGTGTGGTAATACCACTCACTTTACTACTCTCTTTTTTCTGTTGCTCTACTGCTCCTAAAGAGCTTTTCACTCTCTTCTTCCTCATCCTTCTCCTCTCTCTCTCAAGAGGGAAATAGATTGATGAAATGAAATGAGTGTTTGCTTATATGCTTATGCCTATGATGATGATGCCCTAATGCACACATAGAGGAAAAAATCTGATCGTTGGCATAACATGTAAATAAAATGAGCACGCCCTTGCGATTCCCTTCTGGTCGTCATGATGATGTCGACGAGTGTATGATCATGATCATATTGATGTATGCATATATATAATGTAATCAGCATTATTTCCATTTCAACAAGAACACCAAAATATAGAGTTGAAAGAGAGAAAGAAAGAGAAAGCAATGTCCTGAGAGAGTAGTATACATAGCAGGAACAGCAATTTTGTTGATTTTTATTTATTTTTCCTCTCTTCTCTCACTCACTCCCTGTCTTTCACCATAAAATAAAGAAAAAAAAACATAAATGCATAGGGAAAATCTGAAAAAATACGTTCAACCTTATAATATAATGTTGCTGAGATTGACTTGAGGAATTGAAGTTGTGTTTCTTTTCCAATTCCTTTTTTTTGTACAAAGATCGTCCTTTTCTTTCGACTTCTCTTCATGTTTTTGTATGAATATGCCGGTGATTCCTTTCCCGATTGACTTTGACAAGCGTCAGAGCAGGCAACAAGACCAAAGGCAGGCATGAAGCGCTAGAGTTGGCTTTCATTTGACACTACTTGTTCTTCTTTTTTCTTCCTTCATCTTCCCTCTGCCTTCTCTCTAGCTAGCCTCTTTCTCTCTGCCGTTGCCGCCGTCGTGTGTATTTACATTGTGAATACGCGACTGAGCGGAAAAGCGAATTTGTACGGATATATGCATAAAATGTAGATACTTTCTCTACCATCTACATGCTATATAAGTACGGAACTCAATCGTGTATCTGTGTATACAAAATTATATAAAGTATATCTAAAATATTTGCCAGTCTTCCTTCTCTCTTCCTCCCATTCAATTTTCAATTTCCACAGGGACCCCGGCCAGGACTTGTCACGAGGGCTTTCTTTTTCATCATCATCACATCAGCGAAAGGAGTATGTGTGTGTATGTGTCTCTGTGTCTGTGTATGTAGTGGTGGTGAAGAGAACTAGGGGCGCGACAGTTTTTGGCTGGCTTTCACCCTTTCTCACCACTACACATCACATCATACTAGATTTGCTTCGCGTTTTCCTTCACTCACACTGATACATGGAGTGAGAGAGTTAGGAGATAGAGGAAAAAGAGAGCGACGACGAGGAGGACGACGACAACGACGGGAAATGATATTTCACAATTTCTCTTCTCTCTCTCTCTCTTTTTCCCACTCTCTTTTTCTGTCTCTTCTCTCGTTCCCTTGGTTATAATGGTATTCGTTGTCGTTTCACGGAGAGTTCAAGCCATCGGTGTTGTTGTGTTGTCGATGCATGTTTTGTGCTCTGCCTGCCCAAAATGACTGTTGCGTTCCATCATCATCATCATCACCCTCAACAACCACTGCCGCTACCAAAGACATAAATATATGTAGTTTATGTGTAGGCATAATATATCTTTAGGGTGATGTGTGGAGAGTCACATGAAGTTGTCTGGAGGATAGGCATATATTATACATACATGCTTTTACATGACACATAGTTTTTACAAAAGCCAGAATAATAGGTGACGGGTGAAGCTTTTCTAATTCATTTGGCAGTGGTAGTGGTTGACGGTAGTGGTGGTGGTGGCATACTTATAGTAGTTTTTTTCTCTTTCGTGTGAAAACCGCTGTGTTTTTTCACTAGATGTTTTTTCTGGGCATGGAAAAGAAAATCTACAAAAAAAGGAGAATGAACCATAGAAAAAGAATGGAAGGAGAGCGTATATATCGTTTCGTATTACATTCCATAAATACAATACAATTTAGCATGAATATACCCACACTGGAAATATATACTTCAAACATAATATTATATGCTTATATAGCTTTTTTGATACAACAGGATTCAATGCTTTTCCACCTACACCATGCCCATCACCGTCATCTACTTCATAACTTCAGTCCAACAACTTTACTTTGCTGCCGTGTGATCTAATGCTGCTTCTCCCCTCCAACCAAAAGAGAAAAAAAACTATTTTCCTGAGAGAAAAAAATAGGAAGGAAAAACTCTCTACAAAGACATACTTACATGCATTCCAGTCAGAAACATACACTTTCCCCCATTCACTCAACTCATTCAATCAGACAACCATGTACAGAAACGAGAGTCTAAAAATGTCTAGGCACTAGAGAGGAGGAAAAGCAAGGTGCATAATAGGAAGGTAGGTTGTAAAAAGCTCTGGGTTGTATGGAGAAAGCTGCCACGGAAACCTTGCAATGAACCCGCAAGCCATGCTCTCTACCCAACATAAAATGATGAAGATGGAAATTCAAAGCGTGTATCATGCACTCATATTGATTTTGTCTGTCTGTCCATTCAACTTGACTCCGAGAAACTCAAAAATGATTGCTACCTCAACTCTCCTAATATGAATTCCAGTAATTTTCGCGACTGGCATGTACCGCTTAAAAAAAGTTTCTAATATTCGGAAGCATCTGCCTATAGGATATTATGTGTTTAGATGGGAAATTCTTCCTGTTGGCGTATATGACGATACCTATATAATAATATATTCTATCCTCCCACTACACACATCACATAATATATTGAACCAATGAACCAAGTCATATTATGCACAAGTTGTCTACCCTCTTCTCTTTCTCTCTTTTTGATGTCCTTCTGATTCTGCCGTTGCTGCCAGTGCCAGTCAGTCAACTTGGCTTTTACCCTGTGTGTAAGCAAAGAAGAGGGTTTTTAGAAGAGAATGAAAAAGAAGGGAGAGCAAATCAAGTGGAACGGGAATGAGGAGAGACAATTGCTCGTCTACCTTTCCCTACACAAGTCGTATATATTATTCAACCTTTTCACTTTTTCCTAATAGACAGCATTTTACGTAGCAGGAGGAAGAAGACAAACAACAACAACAACAACAGGAGGAGCGAGAAGAGATAGAAACAGGGAAAACATTCTTTCTTCGTCTACATTGCACCCAAATAATATCTATACATGCATAATAAGTAATAATAATACACACACGTACAGCAGCTCATTCACCTCCTCGCACTATCACATTAAACTAGAAAAGGCTATAAGAACAATAACATCACACGACGAAATTGTTGAAATGAAGGGAAATGAAACAGCAAATAGACAGATATAATATAGATAAAAGAAGTTGGAAAACAGGGAAAAATGAAATTTTCCCTCTCTCTCTCGTAGGTTGACTACTTTTCGATAGATTGAGCACAGAATAATATTGCGCACTTGGAAGAATAGCTGAAGTTACAGATAACAGTATCGAACGCGTATCCTATCACAGTGAAAGCAAAGCGTATATAGGCATAGATATGCTCCCGGAAAATTCATGGTCCCTACTTAGATTTCTAATGCATAGAATTAATAATAATAATAATCATATGTATGAATATAGAGATCCCATGATGAGGAGAGAAAACAAAGTAATTTCTCTACAACCAATTCTGAGTAAATAACTGAGATAGAGAGAGAGAGTGTGTGTACAAGTTTTTACATACGGGTGGGTGGTAGATATGTAGGTAGGCCAATATGAATAGGCACTTTGGATATATAGGATGAGGTTTTGCTTCTCTAACCACTTGTCTAATTGCATAAGCACACTATATCAAACATAATATCTCTTCTCTTTTAACTCGTTGTCAACGCTCTGCCAGTTTTCAATTTGATAAATAAATAAATAGTAGAACGAAACCTGAGCCTACACACACAAAAAGAACTTCACATCAAATCGCAATCGAGCACGACATGAAATCCACTAAAGATTTTGAATTCTCATGTCATTTTGATAGTAACCTGGTTTCGATTCGCAAAGATAGGATGGAAGATAGGCAGATGGGGACAAAGTTGGCAAACAAAATAGTTCCCAACTGCAGTGCATATGTGAGCACCGACGAAAACTATATTATGTCCATTGATAATGAATGGAGATAATCAATAATATCAAAAACAGCATTACCATATATTATCATGCATTTGGTATCTCTACACATTTCCACTTTATTTTATAAGCATTCATCTTTTCCTCTCGTACGGATACTTTTAATCAGTTAGTTATAGTTATATATATACAAAAGGTAAACCACCTTCTCTCTCTCTCACTCTTTCGCAAACTTTGTCTTGCTTCAATCTGCCCTTCTCTGCAGAGTTTCTCTTTTTATCCAATATATTCCTAGCAACTTTCAGGTTAATACCTGTCCTCCTCCTCTTGTTCCCTGTCTCTCTCTCACCAATACTTTCACTCTTCTCTCTAAAATAATGTACATCATTTTCGTGTCAAAATCAAAATGGAAAATGCTAAAGTGTATTTTTACTTTGTACCCCTTCTCCATCCATCCAACTCGACACAACAACAAAACAGTAATGCTCTCTCTACCTACTTCTATCGATACATACATAATAATCATAATATTGAATGTATACATTGAAAAATATGACGTCCTTTTTTACTTCTTCCTTCCTTCCTTCCTACCTACCTTTGCCCCGTGCTTTCTAAAAAACGCCAAGCAAACCACTACCAGCCAAGCAGCACATCACGTAATATCATATCCCATCTATAACAAAACACAAGACACGTCATAGGAACATATAATATGGGCAAAAACATTCATATTTTATAGCATTTCTCTAGAAATCGTGCTAGCACTCCTTCAAGTGGTAACTAGTAGCAGTTACAAAAATACATAAAGAAAGAAAAACAGTTTTTTTTTCAACTACAGGTAATATTTTTTGCTTGTTTCCAATTTTCCAGGTCGAGCAGTTGAGCAAGTCGGCTAAATGCCACTTCTACTGCTGCTGCCACCAGACCACTACCAACTCTATACTTATATTTTTTCTTCTCTTTCCATAATATTTACTGGTCCTCTCTTTCTTCTTTCTCCCTCTTTCCTTCCCTCTCGGCTCTCTCCAACACAAAAACTCCATTTCTATTAAATAACTGACATGACAACAACAAAAGCTGATTTCCCATTCTAAATTTCACATGAAAGTATGCTTACCTATCACATAGACACACTTTAAGCATGGTATTTATATGCACCTCTATAAGTACACGCTTAAAAATTATGCTTCCCATGCTTATACCATCTTGTTTACCAGCTCAAGTTGCTC
Source organism: Willowsia nigromaculata (assembly GCA_034700605.1). Classification (NCBI taxonomy): domain Eukaryota; kingdom Metazoa; phylum Arthropoda; class Collembola; order Entomobryomorpha; family Entomobryidae; genus Willowsia; species Willowsia nigromaculata. Next base: position 9,349 of record JAQIXX010001746.1, on the reverse strand, counting down.
CACTTACAAGTCCACATCTCTCTCTCTCTCCTTGGTCGTCCAACTCATCATATATGAAAACATGACATAGACCTGACGTAACACAGCAAGCAAATAATAATATGTAGAGATGCATATTATACGGAGAAACAAGAAGGAGAGATGGAGAACTGGGAAATGCATTATTTACTAGGTAGTCTCTTCTTTTCACTCTTCTTCTCTCTGCAAAAAGAAAGTCAAAGGGAAAATACCGATCAAAAAGATTTTCTAAAAAACAGACGGTACGGATCACCTTGTTTATTGCATGCCTTCCTTTTCTCAACCTTCTTGGGAAATGTGAACAAGCCATAAAAATACATCAGGCTTTTCTTTATTTATTATTATTATTATTATTATCATCAGTATTAGGTATTGCTGCTGGTGCCTACGGATTTTCACTTTTAGCTTGTACATCTTCTATACACAAACCCACACACACAATCTTACGCTCTACTTATTTGCATATTGACATTTTCCTTTGAGCTTTCAAGATTTACCATAAGAATAGTGCTCACAGATTCTTCCTCCTTTTAGCCTTTTCATCCGATGAAATAAAAATATATATGGAATGTATAAAAAATGCATGTACACATTTCCTACTCAAGAGTAATCGATAATTGTAAGAGCCATTTAGAAAAATAAGATAGTATAGTTTCCCGAATTTTGCCTGCGTCTTTATCAAAATCAGACATTTGGAATGATTAGAGGATGTAATGCAGGGAATGTTTCGTATCATTTCCATTATAGAATATTATTATCATGAGATGATAAGCAAACAGGAAGTGAGTGAATTTATTAGAGAAATTGAAATATAATGGAGTTGGAGGAAACTGCTCGAGGATGAACGCATACAAGATTTTGTGTTTGCCAATCTTATTATTCTCAAGTTGTTCCGTGAACTAACTACGTAAACAATTTGCACTCGACGGCTTCCCTTTCTCTCCCTCGTCATTCATTGTGAGCATAGCTTGCATCGCACACTTGATACAACACGCATTTCACTCTTGTGTTCGTTATCATTCTTTCTGATATTATGTAAATATCTAAGTGAAAGTAAGTGAGTGTCATGTAACTTGATATGAGTATATTTATTTAAAATGAGACGAGAAAGAGAAGCATCACCTATTCAGGCATATCGCGATGGCAAAACGGCACAGCCGCCGCGACTAACGAAGGATGTGTTTAAAGAAGAATTATAGCTCTCCTGTAAACATGTAAAGAAGGCGCATCTGTGGGAGGCGTGCTGATAAATTATTCTTTTCAACGGTAAAACGTATACGTCACATTATAATGTTAAAGGTCGACGATGTAGAGATGGATGTACTCGTCCTTCCACCAGAGGAAATTTATGAGAACGTCGTTTGCGAATTTTTCGGAAATTGTTAGCATACCAGCTTAGACAAACTAACTTGACCGAGCAGTAAAATTACGAGTAATCAATGCAACAGCGAAGCTGAAATTTCTCAAACGCTCTCTTTCAAGTGCTCATCGAGAATATGTCGGACGGAGTAACAGAGGGATGTGCTGGAAGCATATGAGTTGTAGACGTAGCCGCATCAACACAATATGGGTTACTATGTGGTTGTTATAACTTTTCATGCTGAACATACATATAATACCGGGAGGATAATAAACTATCCTGAAATGAAGATTAATCAACTATCAAAAGCCCTAGAAATGCAATCATCAAGTAAGATTTTTAAAACAATTTTTGGAAGTACCTCAGAGACAGCGGAACAGACAAGTCCAACTAAGCCGTAGCCTTATAAATTTGAGAAGTAAACCCTTAGCCTGGCAACTTGGGATATAATGTTGATATGACATAACCTAATAACGCAGTTGAGTGGAGAAGAGAGACAGAGAGAAGAGATGAGAAGGGAGAAAGTATGTAACGGTAAGTAATGTGATCTCCACCTTTCACTTGATTTCATTTTTTGCCATCCCTCTTCTCCTTCTCCTCGTCATCATCATCCGTATCATATGATACCATACAACTTTTTCCGGGCTTGTGCTCCTTCAGCTAATTTAATGTTTCAAAAGCACCATCTTCTTTCTCTTCTTTTCTACTTTGCTTCTTCATCATGAGAAGCAGGATGAGGATGATGATGATCCTGTCATATTATCGGAGCAAAAAGTTGCTCCTCTGCTTTGTTCACTGATGTTGATGGTTCCTCTATATTATGTATCCCTGTCTGTGCATGCGTGTGTATGTTTCGTGGAAGCTGCTGTTGATGTTGAAGCACAACAAGATTCTTCTGGCTGTTGCTTTTAATGATGATGATTATGGGAATGGTGTGCTATATTATACGCTTCTATCATCATCTTCATTCTCATCCTCCTTTAAAGAAACTTCCGTGTTTACCAATCCTTTACCCGGTGGTATAAGTACCCGTTTTCTCGCATCGTCATCATCATCATCATCCGCTCCCTCTGCTTTCACTTATTTTCTTTTCCTCTTTATTGATACACAATAATAATGTAAGTACGTACATTACCACTACCATTATTACGTAGTTCTTTCCAGTCACTTTGTGCTTCTCGGACTAGTAGAGCTAGCATATATGATACATCAACGAGGCACCATATCCTCTTCATTTCCTTCTTGCATTTTTCTCTTTTTCATTCTCTCTCTCAAATAGATACAGCAGACACACACATAAGCCAACTCTCAAGCAATCCACTAGAAAGAGAAGCAGGGAGCACGGATGAAAGAAGAAGAAAAAGAGCCTCTGGCAGAAAAGGAGAAAGTTGTTTTTGCTTTTTCTCCTCTCTCTCTCCTTCTTCTGCCTCCTTGATTTTTTCCCTTTATTCCTCCACACTCCACTTACTTTCCTTTTCTCTCTCTTCCCATCCTTTATTTTTTCTTTACTTTCTTCTGCTTGATTCATTTTCATCCTCAACTAAAAACATACATTTGTACTTTCCCAGCAATATATAGTGGAATGGAAGTTGAAATTGTGAGTGAAACTATCAGAAGATTTGGGTTTGTGAGACGCGCAAAGATATACGAGCGTATAGCACATTCTTCCAACAACAAAGTAGGATGATACACACATTTATTTTAGGACGACGTCTGTGATGATGATGGCGATGGGAACGGGTATCGCACTAAGAAAGTAACTAGCTAAAAGGTACATCCCATAAGAATTCATTGTGTTAATAATGCTTTCACAAAGCAAACACAAGTGAGGAAAAAACCATCTTCCATACTTTTCTTTAATTACCGATATCGTAACACATTTTTTAATGCGAGAAATCACTATGAAGAATTCACGTTCGTCCGTCTCTCCTTGAATGTGACACGTGCTTTGAGAACGCAAATACATATGCATATCTGTAATTAAAAAAGTGAGTGTTCCCGTGAAATATTGCTACCCATATCCTCCAAAATTGCTTTTATTTTCTATCATGAACGCAAACATTGAAAAAATCACACACATTCCTCGCAACTCTCGTACTCCCACTGCCCTGTCCTTATACAGCTTTATTATTCTTAATAAAGGAGTCGAGTAACTGAAACAAAGGAAGTAACCGCCATTCCAGCATTCCAGTCTTCCGTCTTGCTTAATTGCTCTCTCTGGACAATACCCTTAGCACCACCACCGCTATACTGACACCATCAACCCAACAAACTACACAACGACTGCAGGAGAAACCTAAGTCAACAAAATGTATAGAAAAAGAGATCTTCCAAATGCTACTAATAATAATAATAGTAAAGTGACTATAACGTCTGTATATACGCAGTAGTAGCTTTCTTGGCCACACACACTAACTACCAAACTAACTAACCCAGCTAAATAGTAAGTAACTATCTTATTATGAGACTGAGAAAGCTAAAGCGAAGCCAAAACCAAGCCTATGCTTGCGGCTCTTCTTCTTCGTTTCGTCTTCTCTCAATACGACAAACGAGCTCATATTATAGACGGACTTGCTTACTTAAGCCACACGAGTTTTACTTGTTTTCTTTATTATACTTTTACTTCTTTGCTCAACTTGAAACATTTTCATTTTTCTCTCTTCACTAAACACACACACATATCCATATAAACTCACACATACCAACTTAACAAAGAATTCAGATCAGACATTGCACGCTTTGGCTTCTTGCTACTTATTATTTGTCTTAGCTTCGCTCCATTTTCAAGACAGGACGAAGGGAGAGAGAAAAAGTTGATTACACACAAACTTTGTGTATTGCTACAATTTTCTTCATCCACAACAATAAAACAAAAAGTATTCAGAAAGAGAAAGAAGCTGTACGATAGCGAAAAGCAAGTACACTAAAGAAAACACACCAGGAGATGATGATACTCCGGTGATGTGGTAGTAGTGGTTGAGCTGGGAGTTTGGAACATTAAGGAAACTGAAAAGTGCAAATGATGATACCAGAGAGAGAATATAGGTTTCCTGATTACCTCTTCTAAAAAAATGCCATCATCATCATCAACAACAACAGTAGCAGCAATTTCATCTGCAGCCAGGTCAAAGGAGTACATGACTCATTTCCATGAATTTTTACGCAAATCCCTTTCCATACCACACCAACATAAAAGCATGTTTGTATTATCATCCTGCTCAGAAACTCGCGAGCAGCAGAAAATATGAGCATTTTTGAACAAAGGTCTTCTCCTTCTTCTCTCATCACTCAACTTGATCTTGTACTATTCCCAAGGTGTCTCACTGCTGCTGCTGTTGCATATATGACGCTGGGTTGTTGGAAGAAGACAAAAAATAACTTACACACAACTTGTACAAGCATAATAATATTAAACATCATTATCCTGTGTCCGTAAAGGAGAGCAAGGAGAAGACTAAGAAAAAAATGGATGTTGCCTTGCACTCCACTTCTCACTTCATGGCGAAACAGAAGATAATCGCAATAATAATAACAATAATGATAAACAATTTTTTTAATCCTAGCAATTGCAGTTATGGATGGGTGCATGAAATGAAATGCAAATGCATGCATGCATATGTTTCGCGTTGATGTTATTACTTGGGTATATAATATGTACATATCATTATGAAATGGCATGAATTGTTGATCAGCCTACAATTTTTTTTCGTTTTTTTTTTTTAACCACTACCCTTCTGAAGCAAGAAGAAAAGCTTATAGCCAGGGAGGCAGGCAAGGCACACAGATATGCATCATCAGAATCATTTTGCTCATCGTCATAATAACAAACGACATCAGCGTCGGAACGAACTCATCATCATAATAATCTTGGTCGTCGTCATCTCATACACCCATTTAGTTGCAGAAACATCATCAGATATAAAAGATATAATAATAAAAGCATAATACAAGTCAGCAGAAGTCATCCTTTTTGCCTCCTTCCCAATGTCAAATAGCCAAGTATGGGAACATTTCCTGTGTTTATGCTTTACGATGATGATCATGACGATATGCATCTATCTAGTTGGGTTGTTTGTTAGATGTTATTATTATTATTATGACTGTTGTGGCATGCATGCACGGCGGAGGAGGTGGGATGTACTCTTCGCTTTGCAAGGATTCATATTTCTACAAGACGAGAGCGCGATGAGGAAGATGTGAGGAGGAGGCAGGACGGATATGAATATTATGAATTGTAACACCATCATAATAATATTATTATCATCAGAGAGGCAAGCATGATGTTGATGGTCTTGTTTTCTGATCCTCATAGACTCATAACCAAAATCAAGCCACTTGTTCAATATTATTTTTTTGCTGACTTTTTATTCGCTTTGGCTTGTTTAGGTTTCGCTTATCAACATCGCTCATGATGATGGAGTTCTGCTCATATTTATTATTATTATTACTACTACTACTACCTACTAGTCTCCAACGCTGCGTGTCGTTGCTATTATTCATATTGTGAAATTGTAACGTTGGAGTTGTGTGTGCTGCTTAAAATTTATTATTATGTATTTATAACATTTATTTATTATGATTTTCCATTATTTTTTTCACTCTGCAGTTGCTTTTTTGCTGCTGCTGCTGCTGCTGAGAAGAGGAGGGCAGTGCGCGAATGCTAATAGACTGTATATGAGGGAAGATGCATGGTTGTGAGCTCGTTGGATAGGGACAGATAGCACTTTACCAATCCATGTCAAGCCACAAAACAAGATTTATTGTTAACGAACTACAACTAAAAGACAAAAAACGTGAATCCTCTTCTCCGTCGTCGTCCTCGTCATTATTATTAGCAAAAAGCAATCTAGTTGAAAAAGAGGAAAAAAATGTGTTGAGCATGTCCCGTTCCCTGTGTGAGGATGAGCACATGCATCGAAAAAGAGGAAGAAAAGTGAACAGTCAACTGACTTGAAGCCGTTTCGTATGAAAAAGGGCATTGGAACGATGAACGGAGTATATCATCACATCGACCATCAGTCAGCCCAAAAAAATCTGTAATAATATGTATGCAAAGTGGAAAACAATAATAACACACTAATTTGGGAAGGAGAAGATACATCTTGAAGGAAACAATAGGACATTCGTTGTAAGTGCATACCTTCCATTAAAGAAATTGACTACTACATCATCGGCAAAAAATTTTCATCGACATTAGATGATGATGAGCGAACAACAACGAGTGCTCAGTGGCAAGCAGCATTTTGCCTTGATTTTTGTGACGATCATGTTCGTTCGTGATGGCCGCTTGTTTGCTTTTGCTTACTTAACCTACCCACTACTGTAGCTGAGCCACTACCATTTCCTTTGTAATTCTTAACAAGATGCAAAATCAGTTACATTGCATGCATTTTTGGTGGATTATGGACTTTTTAAATATTTTATCAATGGATAAAAATTTCATCTGAATCAATGCAATGTAAGTATGTGAATACATACATTTGAAACATGGCATAGCTACACCAATTTATTTTAATTTTGAGCTTTTGCTGCAAACCCCGAGCACATGAACGAAAATAAATCTTTGCAAATTAGAATCATACCGATACTTGGTTTAAAAAAAAGTGTCTCTCCAGTTCTGCCAGTCTCTCATTGCCAATGCAATATGTAGAAGCAAATGGACAATTCTTAACGAGCTCTTTTGGGTTGTATTAAAGTATGAAATCTTATGCTATTGATAATCATGAGGTTTAAGTTTGACACAACTACCGTTGTTGTCTGAATTATAGTATTAGATATGGCATCGTGGTGTATGGGATTCAGCGGTGAGGTGAGGACGGGAGAAGATGTGAGGAGGCATATTTTTCAGATAGTCGTTGCTGCTCGCTCCTCGGGGGAAAAATGATTTTGTTAAGGATAAAATGGCATGCCACCTCTCAAAAGGTTGTACCTAGTCGTTCACTCGAAATTTTACGAGTCGTGTTAGCATGCATATGGTAAATTACGACTCACGATTCACGATATGCATGCTTACACAAACTCACGACAACAACAGCGGCATTAATAGCAACACAATTCATTAATCAATATATAGGCAAGTAGCGGAAAAATTTGCAAAAATCACCAGCAACAATGTCACCGCTGCATTGTAACTATGGACAGTTAAGAGTTCCTTAATTTCCAGATCGGAAGAAAGAAATCAAATGCCAAAACGCAATGCACATGTCATTCATCGTTTCATTACAATATTTCGTATGCAACTTTGTATTTGTACTCCACATAGGAAAAAAAAACATGCCAATAACTGACCGACTCATAAAACTCAATAAAATCATAAAAACGGAGCTTACTTGAATCTCGTCTCCACCTCCAATAATAATAATAATGCAATATCTGCAATGTCGACTTGATGACGATGGATGGATTGGAAAGATAGATATAGTACCTGCCTTCATGACCATCACTATTATTACGTACTTTGTACTCCTCTACAACCCTACTTACTCCATATCGTACTTATGATATATTGTATTATACTCTATGCAAATATACATATTAACAAGATGCCTTCAAAGTACCAACAAGGGAGCTTCAGACAGCAAAAAAAATCATTAAACAATCTGAAACAAGAGGAGCAGATTTTTCTTGTTTTACACACATGCATCCCCCAAATAATGTGCTTTGCAACCGTGCAACCAAACAGCAGACAAGCAAACCAATATCAAATCAGCCATTCAACATACCAAAATCCCCACCACCACCATTACCATTGCTCTGTAATCCAAGCCACTAAAAACCCCAATTCAAATCTTTTATTCTTCTATTTTTTATGCATGCATCATATAATTCATATAGCCAATATCGTCCTATGATAGGTTGCATGTGCGTGCAACTTTTTACTGTGCCATATGCCATTATTATAAGGTATTATTTTTGAGCTTGTGTGTGTCGTTGAGAAAAATAATCTTTGTTGTTCATCAGAAAGGTTTTTTTCTTATTTGAGAGCGTTGCACACTGCAACTAGGTACATAATAATATAATATGCGTTTTTGCAGTAGATTATATGCTATGTGTCAAATGATAAGAGGTATAATAATGCACTTACTTTTTTTGTTTATCAGTGCTACTACTACTACTACTACTACTCCTTTACCAGAAAAATAGAGGGTTTGATTGGGGCACTTGTCTTTTCGTTCCAATGCCATGCCATGTCATGCCACCCTACTTACACTTCTCTTTTCTTCACAGCATTTTTTTTCATTTTGTTGGCTTTGGCTTATTGCATTTTATGTGAATTACCAATCGAGTGGATTGGATAGAGAACACAATTTACTACAGTAACAACCACCAACACCAGGAAAAACAGGAAAGGGTGACATAGAATTGCAAGCAAGAAAAAAGAAGAAAAAGGGAAAACATGACAAGATATGTACGATTGTGAGTTTGTCAGTGTGCTTCTACTAGATTCAAGCGTGTAATATCGAACAAGTCTTTGTGATCCACTGTGTTACAATTCCTGAAAGACGCAGCAAGACGTGTAGAGTTAAGTTGTTTAGAGGCATCGCCTGTCTTCTGAGCGTACATGTCTCTGATGTATTTCGTAAAAGATATGAGGCTACTACTACTATATGGTAGTTGATAATGCATGCGGTATAAATGGTAATAATAAGTAGTATGATGACAACAACAAACGGGATGATTGCACTTTACGAAGGGATTTTCATAAATAGTGGCCGGACTTTGACAACGCATATCTCGGCAACGGCTTGCTCGATTTAGTTGATCCGCATATCTCCTGATAGCCTAAAATTAGGGCTTTAAATTGACGTATTGTTTTTGGTAGTTGATATTTGTTGTGAGGAACACTGAGCATCCATATCCAAGTCATACTATTGCACTTTCATTAGAAATTAAAAGTGCAAGTAATGCAGGAAAATTTATAACATTTTTCGTTGCACTTAGATTACATTTTATCGGAAAATTTGTGACTGG
>JAQIXX010001745.1:0-30412 GCA_034700605.1 Willowsia nigromaculata | reverse complement strand
TTTCACCCAACACGATGTGCCAAAAACACGTTTTTCATTCGTGTACACGCGTTTCGTGTACACGTTTCCAGTACTACATAATATCAGGTAGTAGTAGTACACTTGTTGCTGCTTCCCATCTATATGACGAAATTGACGAGCAAGACATTATAATGAAATCAAATAATAATAATAAAAAAGGAATCAAAATAACAAGAAAACAGAATCCAATCGAAATCCGCTCAGATGATGATCAAAATTTTGGACATGCCCATTTCATACCTAACTATTAACATTTATTCCTGATTTTTGGTTCATTTTCCCATCTTCCTTTAACCCACCCTACCTATAAAAAAGAAAGTGTTGGAGAAGCAGCAAACGAAACCAGAAAAGCAAATTGTGAATAGGCCAATTTAAGTAAGTGTACATGTATGTATTGGTCAAAAATACAATACAATCTAAAATATATTGGATTTCTTTGTTAATACTGGATAGAAATGTATATTTTTTCTTTCTCGCTGGAAGGCGATTTTTTCTTATAATAACAATAATCCTTTTTAAAACGACGTATTCGATCAAACTTCCAAGAGATTTATCTGTTCAAAAAATAGAAAGGGTTGAAACGAAGCTAAGGAAAGACTCTCGGCTCATGCCATTATCATCAATATCAGGTAGATGCACAGAGTGCCACAGCAAGAGTGCACGCATCATGCTTTAAACTACACGTCTCATATATCTGCTTTTACGTTAAATATGTTCTTACGCCTAAAAACGATCGAAAAAATCAAGACTAAGTATCATATAGCATTATTTTTTGGATCCACTTGTCAAAGAGGCTTCAAAAATTTTTAACCTTGAATTTTTGATCATGAAAAATATTACATGTACACATAAAGTCCATATTGTTCTGTTCTCTTCACCAACAAAAAAATATGACAAGATAGGCTTAGCACGACGATGATGATGAATCCAACTTTTCTCATTTTTTCACATTACGTGCTCTGTCCACTTGAATAAGTGCTTAGCTTTATCATCTTGTTCATTTTTGAAAAATCTAGCATTATTTGTCTTTCGCTCTGATGAAGCTGCTTGCTTCATGTACAATATAGATTTTTTCTTGAAAAGGATCGAGACAGGACAAGAGAAGCGCTTTATTTTTTATAATTTTTATTATTATTTCTTCTCAAAGTGGGAATATTAATGATAGCGATACCTCATCAAATGAAGCAAGTAGCAGGAGCATGCGTACGAAAGGGTATAAGAATTTTTGTGCGTACTCCAGGGAACCGTATGCCACACGATCATCAACATGATAATAATGATGATCATGATGATGACTTGTTGAGACGCATTATGAGGTTTTTTGTGCACATATAGCGCGTTTTGTGCATGTCTTTACTTATGTGTATCGTATCGATGTATTCACATAATATTCGATATTCTGTGTGATCATTTTAGAGATGTAGAGCTAAAGGCCCGACAGGCTTCCTTATAGTCCACATCATTCTGTACTCAACAACAAATGCAATGTAAAATTCCTTTTCCTATTGTGTTGATAAAAATCCTATTCGACAGCGTTACTTTGGCTTCTTTTGGTGATGTGGTGGTGGTGGTGTTTCATCTTTTTAGCTTAAGTTTTTTCTACCTTCTTCCTATTTAAACTCCTATTTTACTCTTCTCTCCTTCTGGAGAAAGAAAGAAAAAAGAGAAAAAATGAATGCTGGAACGAGACTCGACAATGATTAATTATTGGAGAAGACGAGGAAAGGATTTTGACCGCAAAGGAGACGAGAAAGGGGATGATGATGGTGCATGCATGCATATTATTTTATAACATAATATTGTATTCACATAGATTTCGTATTTGAATACTTTTTTAACGTTCGTTATCTGTCCTTTGGCATCACAATGCTTTATGAAGAGTTTCCTATCTTTCTGATGGACTGGAACATTATGGAAATTTTTCTTTTGATTAGTGCTGTTTGTCTGTCTTTTTTCGTTTGATGATGAAGTTTTAAATATGATGCAGATGTGGTGGTGGTGGCGGTGTGTTGATGCGATGATGATGATATATTTTCCCAATGATAGGAATATGGCAGGAATGTTATTAATATTCGTTAAAAATAGTTTATTACAGCAAGAATGTATAATCATTTGTAAAGAAATGAGCAGGGAGTTGAGGTTGTGTTTGGTTTTATTAAAGGCTCCCAAAAATATTTACCCCTTTCACTTCTCGTTGAATGTGTTGTTCCATGCCTTACCTGGCTAGGTCAATTGAAGTTTACTCTATAGCTTCATAAGTTTGTGATGAAAATTATGAAACACTTTTGGAGAAAATCTTTGGAGAACATTTAAGGTTTAAAAATGGATTCCGTTTTTAGCTTTGTAAGCTTGGAAAATGACTTTTTGACAAATATGAGTAGGCGGGGTTAGCGGAATTGCTTGGATTCTAATGGAAAAAAATATTGGGAAGGAGTTACGCGGTAGCATACTGAAGGCAAAAGTACACACGAACCTACCTGTTTTGGACAGATTTGTGGGTTGGCATTGTTTACTTTAGTCATTAATATTTCTCAGGTCTTCATTCAGGCTCTTTGAGCATAAAATCAAAATTAGAAAAGTGATTGTATCCTAGAAAATTGGTTGCTGGACATAGGCATAGGCCAGCATACATATTGCTGGCATTTCAATGAGAATAAAATAGAAAAAAGAGATCGTTTGATCATTTTCTATTCGTAGACTATAAAAAGCTGATGATGTTGAATGATATGATGGACTTGGAATTAAGTTTTTTTCTTTGACTTTAAGTTTCACAGTTGACTGACTTTTAGTTTGACTTACAAGTTACAAGACAATCAAAGACCTCATGCTGTTCAGATTAATGAGTAAATTCTTATCAGAAACAGAAAAGAAAATTGTAATTTCTACCTGTACTTATAAGTATGTTTAATGTTTCTAGCTACACCTTTTATTCCCCGTTTAATAACATGTATTTTATGCATATGTATTTATACAAAAATAATAATGGTGGTTAATACGCAGTCCTTATAAAAGTCCTTACACACACTGTGAATGCCTTCTCTTTATGTTGCAAGAAGGGAAGCCGCACAACCAAAAACAGCAGCACTGAAAAGAATAATAACATAATAAAATTACATACCAGAAAAAGGTGGATTAAATAAAAAAGAGTGGTAGGCTATATTTTGGATGCAATTTTGTTCTTTAGCTCCACGAGTTCCCCGAATTGTTGTGGAATTCTTGGTTCTTGCCAATCAACTTGTTCCCCGGCTTGCATGACTTTATACTAAATAATAAATTTGAATAGAGACGACAGTCCGAGTTTATTTGGTTTTAGGGGAAAGACATGCAATTAAACCTAAATTAACTAATTTTAGCAAGATTTCAACCTTTCACTAAGAAAAAGCTACTTGAATACATCAATATAAATATATCATTAGACAAGGGTTTATTAAATACGATAAGTTTTCTTACACGTCGAAAATGTGTTCCTATTTGTACATAAAATATTTAGATTTAAAAGGTGGGCGCAAAAATTAGAGCTTTGCTGATTGTATTATGCACTCAATCGTTTTGATATCCAAACGAAAATCTTTCATTTTCTTGATTGCACCAAGTTTACATTCAAAAACATTTCGTTTAATTGTTCATCATCCCACGAGCACGTCCATTTCATTCCGATTCTGATTATTCTGATTGAGGAGTGTGAGGCAGCGGAGTCTAAAAACAATACCGACTCAAGTCGGAGGTGGTCTCTTTTCAGGATAAAACGCTCGTGAAAACGATTGTGCACAAAAATGAACACAGCAAAGTTAAAACTCATTACAGTCATTACTTTGAAGACTTATTCATCAAACTATTGAAGAATATATTGTTGTACATTTTGCAAGCTTTTTAGTGGATGAAACTTCATTTCGTAGATCAATCTACAATCTACTCAACTTCCCAACGTGTGCTTCCTCAGTTTTACTGGTGTAGTGTTTGTCTAATAAAAACATGAAACATCATCGGTTGAAAGATCTACAAAGATTTAATACTAGATATCTAAAAAGCCAAATACAGTTTATTGTTTGCATTTTACATTTTATGAGTAAGTATAATTTGCTTTACATACTTCCAAATCCAAATGCTTGAACGTTGAGCAAAGATCTTGATGAAGATGAGGTAAAGTTAGTGGCAGTGACAATGAATATTACACTGACAATGTGAATATTGTGTATGTTTTATGCATGCTTGTTTATGTAGTTTTTAAATCATATTGCGATGAAATAACAAAACATTCAACGCTAAGGAATGTGGAGTCACTACTTAGATATCGTCCGATAAGATGAAGGTAAACACAAGAGACAAAGAAAAGAAAAATCATTTCGAAATGCCAAATCAGAAAAAAAATCTACACTCTAATGGTAAAAGTGGTTCGCTTTGACGTAACTAATTTTGTGCGTTTGTTAGTACTAAAAATCGTGGTATTTGGTCAAATGGTAGACATAAAGATGGAATGCATTTGGATTTTTTTCACTTGTCCTGAGAACGATTATATTATTTCTGTATGTATTTTAGTTAACTGTTAAAAATTGAGCATTCTCATTGTAATTTTTTAAAGCTATTTTCATTTTGTTTTGTATCTCTGTTTTGGCTGCATTTGATACGAATAATTTATTTAGAGCATTAACAACACGTGTAAAGAAAACAAGGTTTCCTTACTTTTAATAACCTGAAAGGAAAAAGTAAGCTATTCGAAACGTTATTACTGTTTTTATTAAAATGGCTTCCTCTCAAGTTTCACACTTAAACATCTCACAAAATGTATAGTTTATTGTCTTTGCTTACTTCTGCTTATACTGCTTTTAAGTCAGACTTTGTGATGCATTCACTTGTTGTCTAGTAGAATCTAACTATGGAAGAACTTTTGCCTTTTTAGGCAAAAATTCAAGGAAAAATTTATGCATACAAATGGAAGCTATACAAAAATTATATTGTGTGTCGTACCAGCAACTGTGTGTAGTTAATAATAACATCAATGGTCTGAATGACTCCACGTCTTCTTCGTAATGAAGTGCTTTATGGACTTTTGACTTTGGGTCTGATGACGATGACGGTGAAGAAAATGACAGGCATTTGAATAAGTTGGTGACTAATCTTCATAGGAGTATAAAATTCAATGAATATTGTAGAACTTTGTAGTATTTATTCAAGACAGCCTACATGAAAAAATGTGAAGTAGGAAAAAGCAAAATGTAGAAACTGCTTGAAAAGAACAAGAATAACATAACTGCTGAAACATTTTTTGGATAATGTGTTAACACAAGCTCACACAATTTTCTCAACTATTTTTTTCTCGGTCTCATTCAAATAATTTGTATAAATATTGTGAAAAAGAGCTGATGTTACTGCGCAGTTATTCATAAAATATAAACTTTATATGCTTCTCTCTAGTTGGATGTTTTCGTTAATGTGTGTTGTGAAGAGCTGTGTAAATAAGGAGCCTCGAGAAAAATTATCCCGCAGTACATATACGTTTTCATTAAGATTTAGTTACATCATAGCCAAGAGTTTTTTTCGTTTTAGCAGAATAGAGCGAACTAAACAGTACGTTTATTGGTGGTAAAACATCTCTTTTGAAGAAAACTTATTTCATCATCAGACCTTAATCCACACTTAATCATTTCAATTAACTTGGCTTAATTTATTCTGTCGAGACATATCTAAAACAAGTTGTGTCTTAAATTGGTAAATGTTTGTATTAGTGACATTAACGATGGTGTGGAAACCAAAACCATTAAATGTAATGTACTACAACTGATGGTGATATAAATTATTTGATTTGGTTTTCGCACGGCATCGTAACAAGTGAATAGAGAATAAGTAGGTGATTAAATCAACCACGAAATTCAACCCATTTTCCCAAAACACACAATTCCTTTTTGAATTTAAACCCATTGTATTGTGCTATTCTTTTCTCCCCACTTCTCATATTAACTCTTCTTTTCTACATTTTTCAGTAAAATCGCTTTTCCTCCTATGGTTCAGCATCAAGATTCCCCTTTTCAAGTAGCTTCATGACTCACAAAAATATTAAATACGTGAAGACGAGTCTTTCGTAAGAATTTTTGACGATTATGAGATGCTTATGGTACAGTAGGAAGAATGATTACTTAAGGAGTTTCGACCTTCTCCCATCAGAACTCATTGAATTAAAATGGTGGCAGTAAAAAAGGAAAAGTAGGGGAGCAAGATGAGAAAAGTATATTTAAGATTCGTTTTAATGGAATATTGTTGGAAATGAGCTCGTAATAATAATAGAGCTATGAGGAGAACAAGAAAAGTTACGAAAAGCCAGAAAAAATCATAATCTGCTTTCAGAGAATGTAAAGTACAACAACGTATTTCTTCTTTTGCTCGCCATTAAATCAAAAATGGTTTACTCTACGGAGATTCTCCGTTTTTAAGTGAGTGAAATCTTTGCATCCATTGAATTCTAAGTATGGGAAAGGGTTAAAATAATTTAGTAAGCATGAGAAGCTTGTACAAATGAAACTACACATGAATGTAAAGAATGCATTAAACGTGGTAAAAGTAAACAGTCTGTCTGGTAGTATTCTGAAGTTGTATTATCGCAGATTTTACATGTTGCAGCATTCAAGACGATTCAAATTTTCTTCAAGATATTTTATTGATGAATTTTTGCAAGATGAATTTAATGTAGTAAATATTACACTGCACTATTTAATTTGAGCTGAATGGAAATGTGATATGAATCCAACATAGCGCGTATTTTATGTTTTCCATATAATACATTTCCTACCAAGTATATGTAATTTGAGATACTGTATGATCAACAAGAACAAGGAAAATGAAAGCGTAATGACTCGGTCAAATTACAATTTACTGGTAAGCGTTCAATTTTCCACGATTATTCGGAGCGCTTGCCATCGGCATTTTTGTCCTTTGCAATTGATTCCTTTATTATGGAAAAACTAAACTGAAACAGAAACCATTCATTCTGCTGTTTCCCTTATCTTTCATATAAAAATGATAGGAAGTAGTATGCCCTCTATAATGTGCTTTTGAGAAAAAAAGGTTTTTCTTTTTTGATTCAGTTTTTAAGGTGTATAATAGGTTTGTGTTATTATGCATTTAATGCAGTACGGAAATTCGAAATTGGTATCACCACACCAAAGCCAAAAGTCAATAGTTGACTCCCTTTATGCCGTGTCTATGTAATTTCTAATATCTGGAGAGTACGTTTGTGTTAAAACTCGTCTGGCTGCATTTCAACCTTTTTTCTATCTTTGGGTTTGGTCCACTGTCATTAGCGTATCCCTTTTTTGGGATCGAATTTTGGTAAAGTAACAATCAGGTGAAGTTTTTACTGAATAAGAAAAGTCGTGGCTAAACACAAGGCGACAATCAAACTACAGCAAAACCTAGCAAAATGAACAAAGTGAATTTACCTTGGTATTGTTATTATTTCATTGTTCTTGTTCTTTTTGTACCAAAAATTACAACAAAATTATTTGTCTGCACTTGGGCAAAATTACTCAAATTACAAGATGTAGATGTGCACGCCCTATAAAGCAAGCAAACGCTTAGGTACGCGTACGGTTTAAGGTGTAATATTATTGTTTCCAGTTCCTGTGTCTTACACACTCTTGGCAGCATTGTATTTACTTGCTGCTAGCTAGCCTGTTACTATTCTTCTCCTTTTGGATATTCTCTACTTTTTCAAACAACAAGAGACAATCATCAATTATTTTATGTGTTCTCGATATGGCTCTTCTATTTAGAAAGAACTTGCAGTAGTGGAAGTAATTGTGGTTTGTGTGGGCTGATCATGCTCTATATTCGATCAACGTATGCTGCTATCAACAATTTACCTCAATTTTAAACTGATATCATCTAAGCCTTTGCCAAAAGAACAAAACTTTTCTAATAAACAGCAGCAAAATTCAATGATTGCCCCAGAATCCATATCCCACATTGCATTTTACACTGACTAACTATCACATTTATACGAACTCTGGTGAAATACTGCCACTGCTTCTTTCTCGATAACTCTCCAGCGAATCAAACTATCATAATGTATTATTATTTGGGAAATCATGATGATGGGCAAGAGTCAGTGTGCCAGTAGTACAATTACGCAATTAAGATATTGCTATTATTATGGCCATAAAACTTATCGATTTGTGTTTTTTGGGCTCATCGCTATCATTAAGTGAACATTATTGCTATTACATCTTTCTTTCCTTGATAATCATGTAAACTCCTTCTTCCTGCTTAGCAGCCAGCCGCCACTTTGAAACTATTTACGATGAGTTGGCGATGACGCCATCGACCGACTTTGACTTGATTCTTTAAAATTATAGCCACATTTTGTCGACTTCAATTAGACAAAAAACAACTTAAATTCAATTTCTGATTACGAAGGAAAAATAAGCTGTTTTTCTGGAAGTTATCTAAAAATCAATCATTATACATTAAACATCATCAGTGCGATTGCTTTTCTCTAAACATCAACTGCTATTATTAGTTTGAGAGAAATGATTTTAATCATCAAATTTGTAAACGTTTCATCGTCTGCCAGTAGCGTTATCTTGATGAAACATCGCCCAACTTTTGTTGAACGTTACAATGAATCCTATGCATTTCTGAAATAACTGCATGAAACTGATGAAGATATGAAAAGGCTTATTAACTTGCAAGTATGCGATGTGTACTTTGTCGGCATTATCAGTATAATGTTTACAAGTGTGGTTGCTCAATACAGAAAAACTAAGCTTCGATATAAAAATTCTTTTCTCTTGTTTAAAAAGAGATCGTGTGAATGCAAAGAATTTCTTGCAGACACCTTTTTCTTTCAAAAAAGTATTTAATATTAAAAGATTCTTTTGATTTGGGAAATGAAAAGGATAAAGATATGCATGGATAAAAATGTATTGGGCAGTGGGCAGTGTCCTCATAATACTAAGTTTAATGAATGATGGGTGAAGAGAGGGAAAAGAAAAACAAGAAAGAATTTGTGATAAAAAGGATTCATGACTCAAAGGAATTCTTTTTAGGTGTAAAGTTTTAGATTAATAATTACATGACAAAGGATGCATAACAAATTTCTTAATGCCAAAAGCTTCAGTACTTCAGTATAGTAATGGTGGGGAGATAATCGCTTAAAATATGTAACGTAAAGTATGATAATTTCGTAAAGGTAGCACATCCATTTACAACAGTAGTTTGTTCTGGTATTTTTAGAAAAGAGAATTCAGTATCAATAAAGTATCCTCCAAATTTACAAAAAATATTATCATTATGCCACGAGGCAATCGTGCTTCTTCTTTTTTACTCGATTGATGAATATTTTACAAAAAAACCATTGAAATAATGAAATAATGCTTCAATTTTTGCCTTCAAAATTAGCTATGGTAGAGACAGATTGTATTCACTGGAAAATTCGGAGGACTACTTACAAATAAATGTTGCGCAAGTACATGATCACATCATTGTACTGATCTAGGTAGGTATATCAACAACAACAGGTGCCCAGGCATAATTAGGGTTTCAATTCAAACAGAACGTGTCCATTTTAATGTAAATTGCTTTCAATGTTGTATTATTTTGGGAAAATATAATAGAATATGCATTTCGGTAAAATATTACAAAAGCTTACATCTGCAGCGACATAATCTCTTGTTTTTTGAAATGGAAATACCCTCTTTTCTCTAGAACAAATAATGTTTCACCATTTTTGTCTAAGTTTACATACCATTTCCAATGAATAAAAACTGAAATTTGTATCTATTGTATTTGTCTTGCAAAATGACACCATAGTACAAGGGAAAACAAACTAATATGGCTTTTAAAGAAATTTGTGCCGTCTTATCATACACTTATTTTATTAGCCCACAAGCACTCATAAAATCTCGACAGAAAATTAACTGGAATAGCTAAAGATAATTGATAATGACCTTGTTTAATGTTTCATCCACAGCCTTCTCAACTTTGATGACCCATGAATAAAATATAGATAAAGCTTGTATAATAGTAATTACCTAAACATGTAGACATACATTATATAATTGTGCCTTGTATTATTACCTACATATCTGTGCATCTGTGTGGATGATTCATGACAGTCATCATCATGTTCAGATGGAGAAAGGGGTGTCCATATTGCATATAAGTTGTAAGGCATATCCAATCAGACTCACAATACATCGCCAGTACGTAACTCTACAAGTCTGTGAATGAATAAACATGTGCTAAAGGATTTTTTGAGTGAGAAAAACTTGATTTCAAGCTCAATATGTAAATTTTATTATATTTTATGTTCTTGCTTACTGGTTGTTTTCTTCTTTATTTAATTTTCCTCGTCTTTTCACCATCAACAGCACAGCAGTGGTAGTAGTTGCGGCGAAAGATTCAAACGTTGTGAATGCTATTATGCTTGTAAGAAAACCAGACTCAAATTTACCAGTCTGTAGTATCATGTCATAATCTCATTTCATCTCATATCAAAATAAGAATCAATTGAGTGAGCAAAGAAAAAAGTAGCCGACCACAGACTGACCGAAGGAAACGGACCGACGTCGAGACAAAAGCTTGAAAAGTTAATTGAATTGGATCTTTTTCATAATAACCATCCAAAAATTGTTCACCCCTCCACTGCACAAAGCATCAATGCTCATGCTCACAGCTCACTAACCACTACAGTTTCATGCAAATTTTTGTACCCACGAAGAAGATAATGTGTGTTAACATTTCGAAGCATTTGGGGGTAATTATAGTTTTATCTATATGAAGAATCGACGAAATCCTACCGAGTAGCACAGACATAGTAATAAAGAGAACATTCTCACTTTTAGTGAGCATTATTTTGTACGAAAAATATAGATATTATTACGATGTGATGTTTCATAATCATTCATAATGATAATAAGAGAGCGAAAATGGGAAGAAAAATCATCTGTCATACAAAGTCCGTGCATATGGCCCCAATTTGGATGCGCACACACCTCCACAAAAAACTTATGATATCCCATCCATGTTTTTTCATTCCTTTTCTAATTTTTTAACCCTTTGTGTGTGTTGTCTCAACCCATTATCATTTATTTGGCCAAAAACTCTTAATAATTAAGAAAGTTACGTTCTCCTATGAGTAGCTTTATGCATTATGTATGAAGTACATTTTTTCACATAAAAATGATCTGCTAACAGAGAAATGTCAGCTTTGAGCTTAGCTCTGATGATGATAATAATTCGACTTGGAATAATCATCGTGCAATCATCTTCCTTGATTCAAGAGAATCATCATTATCACCACCAGTCTCAGTTGCACCAGTTGTTCTCGTTCTTGTTTGTTGATGTAGCTTTATATTATAATCGTCCTCATATATAGGAACTGCCAGAAAATCTTTTTTATTACCATAAAAGTTAATTAATGTGTTTTCAGCAAAAGGTGGAAAAATAAAATGGAAATATTATCGAGAAAAACAGGGAAACAATTTCTTTTTTAAATCATAAAAGGCTATACACTGCATTCCCTGAGGACACCATTTCATCTGCATAGATAATACACTAATTCTTCTTTAATTATGCATGCTACCAGAGAACGCAAAACTGCCTCAAGAACTTTTTTGGCAAATTAAAAAATATTTTGGCTACTGTATTTATTATGGTAGTTTGAAGCTTCGACGTGCATCAAGATTTCTTCATTCTTGAATTTATGTACGTCTTCGGATGGATTTTTTCCACCCTGTTCTAGCCACTAATAGTAGAAAAGTCGTGCAAGAAAAATGGAATCAGTCAAGGTTTGGCAGTCTATCATCCATCCAGTTTTTTGTTTCTTTCCTTATTCATAGTTTTTTCAGGAATGATGATGAAATGATGGGCAAGTTCTGTTAAGGCTAATGCAGTGCATGCACAAACATCATAAACATGTTATAATGATCATATACATTACATTTTAGACAGTTGTGAGTTCGAAACTGCTTATTAACCAGAAGCTATCTCCTTGTCAGTTTTGGTTTAATACAGTCAGTCATCCCTTGGTCCTCTTATTTCCAGAATTTCATCAAATTTATTATTACTTTTTACTCTTTTTATATTTTTACATGACCATGCTCATACATGTACGCAAAGGTTACATATTATGCATATGCATGCACACTTATGATTGCTTACCCTCTCTCGTACATCATATAATGGCTACGATGATCAACGTTATTATCAAAAAATCATCATCAACATCATCAAACCGGTCGACCTTTCTCCCTTTTTGTTTTACAGAGTTACTTCTATACTGTTTGCAGTGATCATACTTTTTTCCTCGTAGTGTTGGACAGTAGGTTGATCTGCATTCACATACCTATAATAGATGTATGCCCACAGAGAACATCACATCAAAAGCGCGGAACACAGAAGCCTTTTCCTTTCGTAAAGTAGCCAGCCCTCCTTCAAGCTTTGCGTGTTTATTTTTATATAAAAACTATTTGTTTAAAAAAAACCGAAATTTTTATGTTCTGTGGTAAACTAGTCAGGACTGACCAACCAACTTGAATCTACAATTGCATATTGTAAAAATATCTGAACATGAGCACAAAAGGATTTTTCTAAGAAAAAGTGTGAGAGAAGTTTTTGGTCACTACACACATAATATTATGTTGGTTGGTTGATGTGAACATACATGCTTGTTCGATGCCACAGCGCAACTGTATAAACAACAACTGGGTTCCGTATAAGCGGCGATGCTCTTTTCAGCACCACAACTAACAAAACATTGCTCACTTGGTTTTCTTTTCCATGCAATTGAGTCCTTTTCTCTCGGCATGTTTGTGTAGCGATTACAATCGCATGTTCAAGAAATTATAAAAAATGAATCAAAATTTAGAACCAACAGAGTATTTGTTTTTTATTAAAAAATGAAATAAAAATCCCTTTTGATCGATCATGCTGTATCAAATGATCCAATTTTTGATTGAAACTCAATCCTTTGCTTCTACTAGTATTGGAGAAATGGGTTGAATTATTGATAGCACCCAAAGTAAACAGTGTTTTCATACAATTTACGTGAGAAAATCCTGACGACAATAACAAAAGCATGCCTGCTTGTAAATGAAACCGTAATAGCTGGTAAATGTATCAAAATATTTTATTATATCTGGTTTCAAAGAGTTGAACTGCAAAAGAACAAGGAAAAAGTGACATTTTTCTATAAAAGCAGCATTCTTCACCCTTTCCGTCCGCCCCAGTTCCTTTGCAATGAGAAGAAATAACAAAATAATATAGTGGCCTTTGTAGCACACAATGCAACAAGCATACTGTCACATGATAAGGTGAAAAATTGGTTTAAAAACTGGAATAAAATGTCTCCATTTAGGGAAGAGAATAAAAATATGAAATCACTAAGAAAAATAATATTTTTGATATCAAGAAAACTTTACACAGTGCTTAAATGCATACAATGTACCGTTATTTTATTACTCCTTTCAAAAAGTATTGAATTTCTCTTTTCCTTTTTTATATCATTTCATTACACTCGCCTGGATCATTCACGAAGAGCAACAAGAGTCTGTTTTGTAGTGTGGGAATATAGCGGTAAAAATTATAAACTCTTTCCCTTTTCATTTTTACACCACTTCCAAAGATGGAATAAAATCAATTGTACGAGCTAAAGATTATTTATAAAAAAGAGCGAAAAAAAACTTAATCTAACGGGGTAAAAAATCCTGTGTTTTTAAGTACAGAAATAAACATTTCAACCTGAAGTATAAAAAACAGCTAAATTAGAATTGGAAATAAGAATACCTTGATGAATGAAAAGAGCAGGGACACACGGAGACCAATACAAAAGTATTCTAACAAATGTAAAGGAGAAATTGAGAGAGAACTAAAAAGGGTCTCCCTTTTAAAGGAAAAGGGTAACCTTATCTTCAATTGAATTCACATTCATTTTAACGGTTCATCGCCCATCATGCTCATCATCAACACATTGGCTGCAGTGTGGCCTCAAGCATACCATCACACAATTGTATGCACCTAGCTCGATTGAAACGATACAAAATGCCTAAAATGAATCTGTATTTTTTATTCGACCTGTTTGCATCTAACGACATACATACCCCTTCGAGGAGAAGTATAGATGATGTGCTTGTGCCTCCGTTTAGTAAAAGGCTCTTATATAATTCTACACAATGGCAATGATGATGATCGCAATGATAATATAAAAATGTCACACTTTTTATATAGCATGAAAAATCAAAAGACAAAAAAGGTCGTGTCTTGCTCCGAGTTATTGCTGCATCATGCAGGTTCCGAGATATACAATTTACAGTATGAAGGAGCATGGATTTAAAAATTTGTCCGGAATACTTGAATAAAACGGGACATTTCTCTCGAAAGATTGAACATATGCAGTGCATGAACTGGACCATCTCGTTTTTTTCCTATGAATGTTTTTTATGCTTGCATGTATTGCCATCTCATTAAAACATGCATGGAAGACATGGATGAGCTGCACGAAAGGAATGAAAAGTTTTATTTTTTTGCTAAAAAAAGGTAGAAACTAAATCAGGACACAACAAGCATGAATCTTCCCTTTGTGTATCATTCAAACACACAAAATCAGAACTTTAAATATCTTGATCATATCGTTAAAGTATTTACCCTTTTACAGCAATGTCAGTTGATCCCGTTACAAAACAAGATGATTGTTTTCATTTCATTCTCATTTTTTGTTCGACTCATTACATGCATCATATTGGCAATGCGCATCAAGTTACCTGATGAAGATAATGGGGAGACAGAGATTTGTCATGTACGACGGAAATAAAAAATATGGTATTATAATATAGTCAATAGTGAGAAAATGCTTTCCTTTGTGCACCCCAGATGTCATGATAAAAAGGGATGATATCTGTTGAATCTAAATCTTTATTCTTGAAAATTATAAAGATAGAAACTGACAATTCTCTGTCATTTTGATGGGGAAAAGGATTAACAAGCCTCTATGTGCCACACGCATGGAAAATTTCGCTATAGCTGAAATGCAAAAGGCAAAAAAGGCACCAGAATACTTTTACCTCTAGTTTTATTTTATTACAAAATTCTTGAAGCGATGAAAACAATTTCCCAGCGTTACGTAGCGACTAAAAATTGGGAAGATTGCAATGCTATTTGTTAAGGCTTTTTCTTTTACGTCTATCTTTTCTGTCCAACTACATTCTGAATTTTCACACATAATCACTATTCTTTGTCAAAATTCATTAAAATAACGCTTTACTTGAAGCATCAACATTACTTAGAAATGAACACGGCATCACAAAACATCACACATTGTTCAGATTCAAAAGGTAGAGGCATATTTTTGACCGCCTTTGACTGATAACTCAGCTAATCTTGCCAAAATGGTTCATTTTAGTCAAGTTGATAGAAAACAGACCCACAACAGCGAGCATTAACTCTTTTTACAGAAATGCGGCGAACATGTAAAGTGCACACAGGGAGAAGAAAATGAAAAGAAGAAAGACAGAGATGATACTGTGGGACGTGAATGATGAAAACATGCAGGAACATGGCGAGCAGCCCATCTCACAATTATTGTGAGCTCTCATTACATAATGTAAAGGATACCTATCATTATGCATTCACTAGTGAGCTCGATTGTGATGTTATTCGTCGTTGTTGGACATAAAACAGTTTTGAATAACTTGCTAATTGAGTGTGCTTGCTAGGATTTTGGAGAATTCATATAATATGTCATCGTCACGTTAGAATTTCAGATTTTTTTTTGGTTAGAAAATGTGTAAGTGTGAGTCATTAAAGGTTCTTTCATTATCATCTACTATTCTTCTTTGCCGACAGATTCTAGTCAACTTATTTTTTCCTGAAATATTTTAGAATACATTACAGACTTTTCGTTTCCCAATCATATTTCTCTTTTTGGAATCTCAACATTTTCGTCATCTACTACATTCAGTTTTGCTTCCTTCTAATTATGTCAGAATACCAAGAAGAAGTGTAAAACTCTGGTTAATTTCAAAGGGAAACTGATGAAACGTTTAACCAGGCTGAAACAAAAAGCATCATTCCAATCATCCTCAACCGTGCAATAACAAAGTGATAGCAGATGAAATTTTATCCGAATCGAATTTGCTTAGAATTAAATCGTAATTTATAGACTTGAAAGTTAAAATAATGCAGCCGGTAGAACATTTTGTATAGTAACACGTCACAGGAACCATTTAAGGCAAAAAAGAAAGCCCGAGGGTATCTTTAAAATTATATCATAAAAATGCTACTATTATTACACCGTATGGTTTACATGCAAAGTATGTATCCTACGTATTCAACTCATCTATATTCGATAAAATCATCTCGAGTTGTGTAAATTTTCTCTGTGAAATATATAATATATAGCGTATCGTTCATCGTTTTTTTACTTCTGTCAGTTGTCCAACATCACAAGTTTTATCATCTCCTTTTCTCACTATTTTACATAAATGGTAACATTATTCATTTCATTCTTCTGTTTATTGTGAAAGCTGTAATGAGCAACGAGATATTTAGGAGAAAAAATGCAATCACCTGTCTGATAGTCATACATTTATATCTCTCATGATATCACTCTTGTGTTTTTATTGTGTAAAATCCTGAGAAAAAATCTTTTTAGCTTCAAGCTTGAGACTAATTATCTCAGCAATTAATTAAGCATCATTCTTGTTGCTCCACCATTTCTGCCACCAAATTACACTCTCATTGCCTATACTTAATAGTAATTATTCTTCTCAACAACACCATCTTGGTAGCTCTATCATCAAATGAGGGAACAGCAGCAGTTTGTACGTAGTACATACCTATACACATGTTTATTCTCGTACAAAGATGCTTCTTTTAAAAACTGTATAGATAGATATGGGGAAAGGACACTCAAATGTATATTGTGGAATTCACTCAGATCGAGTCTTGTGAATTTATATAATTTTCTAATTTTGCCTGCAGATGTGACTGTTGTGTGTTTGTACAATCTCTACTTTTGGTGTCCTAATGGTTTTAACTCAAAAGTCATTAAAATCTACATATTGTCTCAACATGAAGAATGGGCGATGATGATGAGGGAAAACGCTTAATCAAGTCCATTCCCCATTTTGGTAGATATCAACCCTTCATGCATGTATAGTTTCAAGGAAAATTGTTGTAAAAAGTTAGAAAAATATAAATGTATGAATGCTATGTGCATGGAATTCAAGTGCGGTGCTAGTGGTTTTTTACTTAACAATATAAATTTTCCTCTGTTAAGCTTATTTTGCTTCAAGGGAAAAAGAAGGATTTTTGGGCGTATTTAGATCAGCAGCAGCATCATTGTAGTCATAATGTACTACCCCACGCTACTCGGAATTGCTGAATGATTATAATGGAGGAAGCGAGAGAAAGAAAGGATTTCAAGAATTGAGATCAATTAAGATCAATTGTGAGGATTTAAGAGGAGCTTACCACAGATTGAGCAAAAAGATCATTACTCATTCGTCAACATTTCTCTCTCTCTTGATCCACAGCATATGTATATAGAATGAAGCTTTTGCTCATATAACATCAGTATTAGTGTGCGTAATGCTTGTGGTATAAAGAAAAATATAGCGCTTCAAGCAACTTTTGTAAAGTAGGGTTGTCGTTGATTTTGTAAAATCATTCATGTACGGACATGTTTTTTTATTATGCAGATTTTACTTTTTTACGCGTTTATAATAATGGAAAGAGTTGAATTCATTATCATATAAAAACTCTGTAGTTACATCAGAAAAATTCATATGCATTTTTGTCTTGTCACACACACACATAATGGAACAGATTACCTTTTAGTCGGTGGTTGTAATTATGAAAATACAGAGAGAGCTGAGTAAGCTTCACATAATCAGTCATAGTCAAAAAAAAATATAAATTTCAATATAACAAATGAAGAGTATCTGTTTGTAAGGAGTATTTATAGAATATTAGGTGTATTTATTAATATGTCATGTCATATAGTTTGCCAAGAAGGGATCCGGTCACAGTCACCATTCATCAAGCAAGTGTATTATAGCACATTTATTGCAATGTATTGTTATATCGCCTTACCTTGATATGCATTTCTAGTCAATATCTTCCGTAAAATAATGTGAACTGCACTATTCATTTTGAAGAATTTAGGGCTACAGATTTTTGGCAGTGATGGCACAACATGACAACTAGACACATCAACTGTCAATTCAATTTCAGCAGTTTTTAATAAATGCGATGTGTAATTGCCTGAGATAGCAGTATTAATAATAATGTATCGATAATAATGCACCATTGCTAAGGATTGTTGCAATTAAGCACAATGGATTGACCTGATTTTCATACAATCGTTCTAGACAGATATTATAATTACTTAGCTCAATCGTTATTAGAAAATTCATATTTCAATTTTATTATGATTACATACTAGTGGAGAATATAATATCTTATGTTAAAAATTAACTCAATTAGCGTCTATTACCACTGTTGAGATTCATGCTCGTCATCATAATCATTATCATCAATTACAAACATGTACTTTCAAAATGGACAACTCCCATTAAAGGTGAGTTTAAAATGTTTAAAATGTGTATCCTCAACTCGACATAATGGCAGTGTATGATAAGTTCTAGAGCATGTGCTGCTTAAAAATCCACGTGTTTGAAATATTTTTGATGTGTGACGTGACCATGTTAGTTTTACAAAAGCAACGAAATCTATCATTGCCAACGCATTAATGAAAATGGGATTGAAAATACCAAGCTAGTAGTTAATAGCTAACGAGAGATATAACTAATAACTTTAAATAAAACCGCTCCTTTAAAAAATCAACTTGATTTCCTTTTTTCGCAAAATAATCACGTTTAAATAGTGCAATGTGCAATAATATTATAGCGTTACAAGATGCAAATACAAAACAACAAAAGTCAAAAGAATTTACTCCTTTTGAATTGCAAACTGTTCAACGACAATCGAATTTCATTGATTGTTGATCGATTACTCTTCGATTTATCGCTGAATGAATTAAGTATTGAAAATAATCATTGGCGTCTCCTTAATTACCTCGCAAATTATAGGTTTGTCAACGCATCGTAAACATCGAGAGCTCTTATTATTATGATCACTGGCTAAAGCAATTGGGACTGTACAGCAGCAATCAGCATCACATCCAAATTTCATTTACACACGACTAATTGGCGATGAAAGCCAAATAGTGTTTATGGTATAATGGTGAATATATAATTTATTCATTGGGTTCATTGAAGCAATGGGATCTAGTTTGCAGCAGTAAATCAGCAATCAATAAGCTAAAGGAACAAAGTAAGACGTTTCGAGGGGTCGTCTACGCAAAAGACACTGATATTGTCTCCAACCGAAACCAAACTGCACATAATACATACATAGTCGCATGATTCTGGCCTCTGCACTTTGCAGTAACTTTTAAGGAAAATAGGCAGCAGTAGACAAACTGATAAAAAACAATGAGTAACAACGAGTAATGACAAACCATCACACGATTGATGATGAAAAGGTCATTTTAGTCACACCAGAAGAAGAACTATTTTACAGCTTGAAAAATTGGGGTGGGATGATATAGCCCAATCTAGTAAAAAACTCCATTCCAAATTATCAGCAGCAGAGAACACGAAAACAATAAAAATTACCTTGCACCTGGTGCATATAAACTTTTGTGCACTGAATCAACACGAAGTTCTTTTATTTGTAAATGATGCTTGCTGCAAAACTTGCCTCTTTTGCTGGTTTTGTTTCTAATCAGCCTCTTTTTATATTTCGACGGTTTCGAGTTTTCATGAATAAAAAAACATGATATAGATTGCAAATATCTGTAAAACTTCATATTTATATATTTATGTTCGAGGTGGTGACCATCATCAGCATTTTCTAAAAATCATTATCATCAGAATCAACTAAGGTTGATTGGGATTTTGACAGGTCAGCAGCCCCTCGATTGCAGTGATGATAATTCTTTGCGTGCTATCAATGAGTTGCGTTTGCGATTAACACAGATGATGTTGTGCATGCATCGTTCTCTTCTCAAAAATTAAGTCACTATCTTTTTATTTATGCATGAGATTGAATTTCAAAGCTACTTTTTCATTAAGAAACACACCATTTCTCGTCAAAGCATAACACTACGTCTTCCCAATTTCTTCTGGCGAACCTTGATTTATTTTGTTACAGGAGCGAATGAAGCGATTAAATAAGCGAGCATCTTGTAAACATTGGAAATTGAGAGAGAAAAATTTATTACGTTTTTCCCTGGATTAAGGCAAGCCGCCTCCCATGTTCTTTCCACATACTAAGAAACACATAAAATCAAACAACTTACTTGGTTCAATAATGAATACGATTACTTTTTTTTTTAGCAAAAAAGTACTCAAATACAAGACTGAGGGATGCCTCGATTCAATAAATTAATTGGCATGTTGAAACGTAAACTTCCACAATACCTAGAAGAAAAACATGGATGCAAGTTTTTTTGCTCGAGTAAAATAAATATGAAAGGTTAGCACTTCATCATCCCTCACAATATGAGCTCATCAACAAGCTCTATATATCTTTGCTTTATGTGGAAAAATCAAATTTTCAAGAAGACGGCCATGTTTTATACAGGTGTACTCTTTAAAATAAAGTTTCATGCTTATTGTTAATAAAGACGAAGAAAAAAGGTGAAAAAATGGGTGCGGAATCTTGCTTTTCTCCTGCAAACTGGCTTCTTGATCTAACCTTATCTATGTAATAATTATACAATATGTGTCTATATACATGCAAGCACCACCTAAATCGGTGTGATGGTAATGTGCATGATTTTTTGCTACCATTCAGTATCTCGTCCAATCTTTACCACATTTTGGTTCTAGATACTTAATCAAAATGAGCTGTTTACAGCAAAAAACAGCCTCCTCCTCAGTATTCCGCAATTTGTAGAGGTTCAGAACAATTTTGGGAGCAGTTATGTGCTTGTGGTAAGACATGCCAAGTACCATCCTTTTGCTTTCTCGTTTCACAAGAGAATACAGACTTATTTACACAAATACTCTTTCCACATTTTACAGAAAATGGTCGTTTCGACGTATACGCTTATTATTTGAATGGACGATGCGAAAGAAAAGCGGACTCATAAACAGAGAATGACATACGTACAAAATACTAATATACAGGGCCAATACAGGCGTGGCAGGTTAATTGTAATTAAGTAGCAGACTCGTAAATATTATCAGCAGGCGAAGAGAGATGAAGACAGAGAGAGAAAACGTAGAAAATCCTTTAAACTAACTTTTGTTATGCTTATATGCACTTTTATTTGGTGATTTGAAGCTCAAGAGACTGCATTTGAAATCCACAGAAAAGGAGCGGTAGGTGCTCATTTTTCTTCGTACATTCGTGGATCGTGTGTTTCATTTGCTTCTGGTGGTGCTTGTGATGACGATAATAATAATATTGTTCGTGTTGATGAGGATTACTATTTTGACCTGGGAGGATCTAGCAAATGAGAAGGTGTGCTAAGCATGCTTCTCTGCTGGGATAAGTGAGTGATATATCTCTCTATGTGCCAAATGATACAGGCTGATGACGATGAGATGATAATGAAGATAACGATATATTTTAGTATTTTATAAAGTGGCATATGAGAATATATCAGTAAAATGCAAATAATTATCATTTATAGTGGCCAGTATTCCAGCAAAGGTTATGTATTATTAAATTGAATTTAGATACGAATCTAACTTCAATAATTTTAAGCCTGCATTTAACTCAGCTTGTCTGGAAGAATGTATTGTTTATGATATGTTGTTGTGTTATTAATCTTCGATCATACTTAAATACATATCGGTTGGCAGTACTGATACACACGCAACTAAGCAGTAATAATCAGGTTGATGATGATGATACGCTGATCACACACGCTGCACACAGGTGTTTCGCGTATCAATAAGAAATTGTTGTATTACGATTCTTCATGATGATAAATGACTGAAGATGTTGAGCGCATACCTACATGCCACATCAATACAAAGTTGGTTTTCACGAAATCTGAGCAGCTAAATTTTTTCAAAGGTTTGGTTCTTTGGACTCCATTATTTACCTTTTCCGTCATAAAAATGACTTAAACTTAAGTTACATAAATGCTCATCTCTCTTCTCATGCTATATTTTACATGTTTGCTTTAGGCAGGGAAGTTGAAAGAAGATGAGAAAGAAGAGAAAAAAGTGAACGAGTTAACTCTTTCTTTTTAAGTCTCAATTGCTTATTCATGTGAGGACACAATAAAGAAATGCTTTTACTACTAAACAGTCTTTTTTCCTTCAGGCCAATGCATTTAGCAAGAAAATACAGAGAGACGAAGAAAACAAGCGGGATTATTGTTCATTCTTTTGTGCTGCTCTTTTTCTTTAAAAAATACAATTTACAACAAAAAGGAAAATGAACTGAAACTGAACTAATAATTTTTGCTTGTTGATGTGTTCCTCTTCTTTGATTTTAAATCTGATGATGTGTACTGTAATGCACTCTTGCATGTATTACTTATTATTATATTCTTCCTTATGAATTTTTCATCCTTATTGCAATGGAACATGTACTTATTGGCATAAGACAGCGTGCAAGCCATAAGCAAGTCATTAATGATCATCACATCTCAACTGCTGGCTCATCTTACACTTGCACTACTTCATTGGGGAAAGAAAGACTGTGTCCGCTGCTTCGATGCTGGTGCTGATTATGACTTGTTACATATCACAAAAATGAATAATGCAATACGTATGTTATGTTCTGCAGGCACATTCAATATGCTGCACAAAGAACTATTCCCTTTTCTCCTTCTTTAAGTTTCTTTAAATTTGGTAATGACTTATCATCTCGAAAACGTGTCTGTGTGAAAACACGACGAACAAGTGAACACAGGACAGAAATTTCTAACATTTGGTTGGATATGATCTCTGACGAAGCAGAAAAAGAAAAGAAGAGCAGTCTTGTGCATTCCTCCATATTTTTTAAAATAATCTTCTCATAATAATAACCACCATAGTCATCACCATTCTCAAGAAAAACGATAATTCTCTTCCAATACGCTTATTCGTATGATACCATTAAAAAGAAGCAAAAGTTAGGAGATACTCGTGGCGTTACAATTCATGCTTTAAAAAAATTGAACTAATATTTCCTTCATCTAGCTCATATCTCTACACAACGTTTTTAAGAGCAAAGAAGTGAACTTTGTTTTATTATTATTATCATTATTATTTGACCACCATATAGACATACTGCGAAAGACACAATCCAAGTATTCTATTATTTTTTCTCTATGATTGTTTTAAAACCTCAACATTGGAGTTTTCTCGAAGAAAATCTCTTTTGAAACTGGTTCGTCCAGTTTTGGGAATAAATTTTTTGGTTGGACTTTTTTCTTTCTTTTTAAAAAATCTCATTCCATTAAGGATGCCTCGTTGAATCCTTATGCTTTGCTGCTTAAGTAATAATAACAACGTAAAGGATTATTGGGTGATATGTGTGTATTATATATTGGTTGACTTTTGAAGTCAAGTCATCATCATCAACTGCAACAACATCGTATAGCATTTTTTTATTCTTTTGGAAATAAGAAGAATAATCAAGCTTATTGGTTTTTGGGTTTGGTTGCGTTTTAAAAATTATTTGATGGTTTTTAGTTCGCCTTTCAAAATTGACTGCTGAAATTCACTTAAACGCTAAATAGCTCACAAAAAGCAGAGATGCTGCTGGTACCACCACTACCTCACCACACAAGAATCGTACCGCAACAGCATATCAACTTCATCGTCATCATAAAAAACCAAGTGTACTTTACATGTGCATGCTAGAGCACCATATAATATTTACTCATTACTTCCCACTTTTGCCTGCTTTCTTCATGTTTCAAAGTGAAATGAATACGAGATATCCGTGCAGCGCAATAATATTTTTCATGACCGAGAAGCGTTATGCATTAAATTATGACTCAGGCTGATTGTAAAACTTATTTTTTTTCTAAAGTACGGAGAAGGGAAGAAAAGTTGATGACATAAAACAGTTTGGCTTGGATTGCTTAAATCTTTTTCCTTCATGGCAATAATCAGTAGAAAATATGACTAACTTCAAGAAAACAAGAGCAAAACGAGATCAGCCATGTCATTGCATTTTTAACATTCGCATTGAAAACTTCTCATCTTACAAGAGAAACCAATAAAACAAAAGTAATATCTTGAGTTGAATTTTTTTGTGCAAAGAAACCAAAACTGTAGAATTAATATGATAATACAATTACAAATGTTAGCATTAAGTTTATTGTTTTTTGTGGTACAGTATAGTGGAAACGTAATAATATTCAGACGAGGAGTGCATGTTGTTATGATGTACATTCCATTTTCCTCCTTTTGTCCCATGTCTTATCATCTGTAGGTTAGTAAATATTCCAAAAAATGCCTTTCAGACACTTCTCATGATAGCGCAAAAATGAGCTAAATTCGTCGTCAACAAGGTTTAAAATTATAGGAATGACAGCCGGAAAAAACATTCGAGTAGACAATTTACATGATTAGTGGTTGAAAGCATTCGCATGAGCGTTACTTCACAAAGCCATTATAAGTGGAGTATCATTCCTGTGTTTTTCCTTATGAGTAAAAGCATTTCATAAATTTAATAGTTTCGAGGTCCAAGTAGACACAATATGTGCAAATTTATACATTCAAAAGTCCAGTGTAAACGATTATTATTTTAACTATGATCAACGCTTGCCATGTACCAAATGACAAAAACACTGCTCAGACCTAGTTTTGCCAAATGACACCTCTGATTGACTGTCAGTGACGAACATGTCTTTGTTTAAAAATTTGCAATGACACTTTGCAAAAATAATGATAAGCATTGAGTTCAGGTTTGAGATTTCACACAAGATTTGTCTTCGAGTTTGGTGTGAGTGTGAAGGTGGGTTGATAAGAACAAGTGCAACTGTCACAACATCAATTTCACAGCTTTGTCGAGATCTCGCTCACACCTTCATGTCCTGTCCACACTATCTACATACTTCCTTCAACAACTCGATCATTTTTATGCGTAGGTTCCCCGATTGTACAATGGGCAATAAAATTTGTACACATGACACATATTAAGAAAGTTGTATATCTCTACTTTATATACTGAACAACAAAAGCATGTCAGTCAACAGCATTAAAATGATAGTGCCTGAGTGCGTAGTACACTATTAGGTTATATAATACAAATATACTAATATTATAATGCATTTCATTATTCGCACTTTTACTACATGCACTTAAAAAATCAAGCAAGCCTATATAGTACATACAAACATAGGTTTCAATGAATGAGCTCAACATTCTGTTACACTGTTTCTACATACTGGACAAGATCATAAATTCTTGTTGATATCTCAACTAGGCTAAGCAGAAGACATGCAGACCACTAGGGAAAGAACAACGTTGTCCTTTGCATCATCATCTTCACTCTTGTGCATGCAGTCATCCGCATCACAACTTCATTTCCATCGAATAGACATCTTTTCCGCTTACTTCAATGTTTCTATCATCGTCAATTCTTTGTCAGTGAGTAGAATGTACCTAAGATGTAACAGGGAATCTCATTGATATGCATACCCCAAACTGCTACTACTACTAACCACTTCAATACAATTGCACTTGTCCTCCCTCTTGCTCCTCTACAACATAACATTATGCATTATTATGGTGTACCTCTTCCCTGCATTTTACAAACTCAACTAACCATTTTAAAATTATATTGTTGTACGGATATTCATTGTTCTTCACCATCAAGTGCTTAATTATCACGGTTTTGCAATAACTTATTAAAAATCGAAAAAAACCGAGTCACATCAAATCTCTCTTCCACCTCTCTCCCCACATACTAGAGTTTTTTCCCCTAAAGAACCTGCCGTAATAATTCTCGTAAAAGGCCCATTTATCCTTTTAGTTTACATACCTCCCTAATAACACCATCACCGCACACAAATTCCCAAATCACGTAACGCATCTTGTAAAAAAAACTAACAAGAGACGCATGGTTTCGTTTGTAAAGTATGAATGTGTGTCCGTGTATGTGTGCGTACACAACAAACTTGCACCAATTCATTTTTCTTATCTTATCATTTCTCTCTCTCTCTCCCTCGTCTTAAAATCCATATACAAACTTTTACAGGGAAAAAGTTCTCGAAACGAGATCTCCATATGCCCCTCTCTCTTTTTTACTATTTTACTCACTCAAAATTTTCTCAAGAATTGAGTAATGCTGTGTGTACACTTGTGTATATCAACCGAAAGGGAGGCTGTCTTGTAATTTGGTGAGCAAAAAGGAGTGAAAATGTGGGAAAACTCATGTTCTCTCAAAGCAATAAAAGTCGAAGACATGCACTTAAGATTACGAAAAAATTATTTACTGTATACACTTCCAAACACTTACAGCAGCAAGATGTATTGAGAGTTTAAGAAAGTACATATAAAGTGGTGTAATAATATGGTGTTCTGCATACATTTGCTTTAATTATTTGGACTGTATCATCTGCTTGGATTGCTTTACTCCTCATATAAATAAATCCGGTGGTACGTCTTTTGACTCCACTTCATTATCGACAGCCCAAAAATTGATGCAGTTTTGTGTGAATGCAGAGATCAAAATAAGTGGCGTAATAAATTTAAATACATGTGAAATAGGTAATAATAATGTGTGGTTATATTGAAACGTTATTATACTTCGAGAATATCTAAATATTCTGATTATTTTACTGTGCAAAAAAGTAGTTTTATTTCACAGATTGTCTTTATTCTCTTGAAAGAGCCAAAAACTCTTAGCAAGTGTTGTAATCGTAATAATAAGCAAAAATCTTATGATTTATGATAAAACGGGTTTTCTCAGATGCGAATTGAGGTAATAAAGTGGGTGGAGAAAATTTTTATCTGGGGAGACTTGAAATATTGAGAGAAGAAGAAATATTTAGGCATAAGTAAACATGTTATCAAAATCAAACCAGAATTTGAGACATCTAATGATTTTTATGAGGTTCTAAATGATTCTATGAAAAGTAATAAACTTTGAGATTTTATTTCATATTGGCATTGCAAAACAATATTTTATTTAAATAAAAACTTGTCTTCTTCTTCTTTTATCCTGTTTCACTGTTTTCATAAAACTTTAGCTAAATTCAAAAATGAGAAATGATGAGTAAGTAGGAATACAGTATTTATAGTATACCAAAATCAGATTTACATACAAAAGATGTGGAACTAAACATTCAGAAGTAGAATACCAAAAAACGATACGTAATGTGTTTGTATACGTTTTCGCATCTTGAATCACTTTTTACCATCAGATTATCACATTCCCCAAAATAACATTGCACCGTTAGAGAACAAGGTCAAAAAGGGTTAGTCCTATTTTATGGGAAACTATTTTTTCCAACTTTCCGGCTACGAGCACATTCCCATTCATTTCATTTCCCATGACGCTTCTACAACAATGCGGCTTAATGCTCAGTGAATAAATAGTGGTAAAATCCTTTTTTAACCCTTTACCTCAACTTGACATGCTATTCTCTCTCCCTGCATCCCTCTTTCTCTCTTAAGTATGTGCTGCCATAAACCATGCGTGCACTGTTTCCTTATCCTATCCCCTCTTCACTCAAAAACTGTTTGTTTCGGTTCGTCGTACCAAGTTACATAATAACAATAATAATTTTTCTTGCTTAAGAAGCAAAAAAATACGTCTGCAGATGAAACTATTTTGAGCCAGGTCTTTTATAAATTACACAGAAAAGTGAGAGACAACATCCATTGAAAATCCTTAAGTCACACACAAGAAACTAGTTGAGACTAATCGCCCCGAAATCCGAAAACGTGATCTTCCACTAGGGAAAATAAGACAGTTAAAGCACCACTTTATAAGCATCAAAGACAGTATTTCATAAAAGCATGGCATGAAAAGGAAACAAGCCAAGACCAATGTTGTGGTACAAACGAGGCATCCCGACAGATACAGTAATAATGACTTATCTGATTTCGTCTCGGTTTTCATTCCTATACGTAATACGTGTACTAAACTCAATACACATAATATTTTTGTAGACTTTACAGTTTACACATTTAGAAAGTAAACAATGATTCCTTGAAAAGGAGACAATCCAAGATTACTAATGATAAAATACTACTCAAAATACGCAATAAAAGTATGAAATTCAGCGTTATCTTGTCAATTTTTGTTTTTCTTTCTACAATAAAATTGTTATTCGTTTTATTTGACAAGGGATGAATGAAACCTGTTGACAGACTTTTTTTATATTTATCTATTTGTTCGAAGTGGATCAATCCTTAAATTATTATGTCTTCATCATAATCATTATAATAAGTAGCCAGACCAGCCTAACACTAAACAATTCGATTATTGGCTTCGCATATTTGGCATGGCATAGTATACATAATATAGTAGTAGCAATTCCGCTTTTTGACAAAGGGGCGAGGTGGCAGAGGTATCGTTAATTTTTTTTTCTGCAAAGAAGGAAAGTGAATTATAAAAGGGCATATTGGATTTCCTTCTTCCTTCCTAGTTCATGGTATCTCTAAAAATTTAACAATGTGGTTATTATTGTTATCAGTGCAGTGAATCATCATCATCTTTTACGAACCATCAATGCAAACATTATTGATCTTTTAGGGAATAAGTTCATTGTTTTTCTTCCTTTTGTTCATCATAATCATCACGTCCTATTTGCAGAGAAAACAAAAGTGAAGCAGTTGTAAAAGAACGTGAAACGAATACAAATATGACAATGACATTGTTGGTGTTGAATTACCCACCAAAACTAACTTGATTCGCAACTTTGCATTATCATTGTAATATAATGATTATATGCTATTAGCATCCTTGTTAAAGTTGAAGAAATGATAAAATATGCTTAATTTTTTAAGCTGTTGTTGAGCAAAGCAAGTAGAATGAATTGAGAACAGAGAAGTCATAAAATGCAGTTTGTTTCTCCTCGTATGATGATGATATAGTACTTATACATATTATACCCATGTTACAGTTTTTGATATTTGATTATGTACCGGTGTGACTATATGTGCTTCTCAAATATCTCAATTGAGATTGCATGTAAGCAAAAAGTAAATTGTTTCAGTTTTTAATACGCAAATAATGAATGATTCATCATTACTAATCAGCCCTTCTCTCGTTTGAGATTTGCTTGATATTTCTTCTATACACACATATATATGCATTCATCGATAATTAAGACATTCGACTTTGGTTTGCTAGCCAGCAGCCATCTATACTCGACATGCACACAGATTGATATATTGGAACAAGTAGCTCGTAAAAAAAGAAGTGGCTGCGCTGTGTGGTATAATGATATTATTTTACTGTCAAATATTCTTCTATTCGTAGACATGCATACCTCCTCGCCTTAACTCTTGTGCATTAAAAAACTTATTTCAAGTAGAGAAATTCTGAAACCAGACCAAAAAAGAAATTGAATGCTTAGAAAAAGAAAACTTGAACATAAACTGAATTACAGGCATTTTGATAAAAGAATATCCCAATTGAGGCTGTAGCGTCATTAGGAACTCATCCTATTACAAAAAAGAATTCAGCCGCAGAAATCCCAACTCACTCTTTCAGCCAGACAGGCATATTTTACGGATTTCTGCCATTTAATGGCATTCGTCAGTCTTTATTTTTTGCTTTATTGCGAATTCCTTGGAATATCTACAATTATTTACTATTTGAGCGTTTTACAAAGCACGGCTCTGTTCTCGGACATTTAATGTTGATGATACGTACTTCCCTGGTATTGGCTGACTGAGGACTCATATCTCCAATAGTATAAGGAAAAATACTTTATGTTTCTTAAGTAGGTTCAATGACCAATAGAAGTGGTCGTCATCGTCAGCTTCTCATCATCATCAACAGAATAAGCAACATGATCATATTTCAGCAGCCATTCAGCCACAGCAAAAGAATCCGCCACCAAAAAGCAACAACTCATTTATTTTATTTCCAATATTATTGGTATCCGTGTCCGTTAGAGAGGAAAAACGAGCGTGTGTACCTATTTATAAGAAAAAAGGAAACTCAATTAAATCAATATGTAATCCAATCTAAATCAATGCAAGCTGTAATTCATGAGAAAGAATCAATTTTTTTGCAAATAAAAAGCTTGTAAGACATCTTGTTCGCTTTTGTTGCCAATAATACATAAAAAATATATAATAACGATTATTACCTTGCTGCGGTGAGCTATATGTTTGCTGCTAATACCGTAAATGCTCTAATAATTCCCCTGGGGAATTAGCGAAAATCGCTTGTCTAAGGTGGGGAATTATTAGAGATG
>JAQIXX010001744.1:0-30421 GCA_034700605.1 Willowsia nigromaculata | reverse complement strand
TACACGTTTTCTACTGTAGAATGAACAAAGACATAAGAATTCATGAAATACATAGGATATAACATCAGTTATGAACACGCCGTTACAATCCTTTTCCAGCTTTTCTTTGCTATCACCAGCTGCACAACTTTTTTGTGCCTACTAAGAAGGATTAGCGCGAGAAAAAGTTGCAGTTTTCTGCGTACACGCTTTGTAATTTTATGCATGTCCATATATCAGTATTAAAACTGGAGGATGAGTGTGTGCACTTTGTGAATACTACTACATTGTCTTCACTCTGCATAAATATGGATACTGTATGCAAGCGGGAAAGAGGCATGTGAGGCGAGAGGGAAATGAGAAGTAGTAAGAATGAGCGATGAGGTAAACTCCTTCCACCACGGCTTTCTTTCTCCTTTCTCTCTACTAGTTAAAGAAATGAAGAGAGAAACATTTATGATGTGAAGCGAGCGATGAAGAGAAGAAAAGCTCAGCTTCACTTCCTTCCTTACTGTTTTGCTTTATTATGTTTTAGTATGCACGTGGTAAAATTGCTGGTGCTTCTTTCATTCAATGCTCGTCATATCATATATCCACTAGTATCATTCTTTTTCTTCCCTTAATTTACTTTGATGTGCGGAAAACTTATACTGCATATTGCACGAACCATTTGTATACGTGGGTATATTATAGTGTGCAACTAGCATGCACGCTTGCATAAGAAAAATTATATCATTGAAAGTGCGCACGTGTCGTCTTCTAAAATATTGGTACGCATATCCAGTAAGAAGTTCGTTACTTTTCCTTTTCCCGTAGACAAAAGTGAGGTTCATGTACTTTCTTTGAAACGGAAAACCACCAGCAGATTCACAATTTAAGAATGAAAGACATGAAAAGAGAGGCAAAGAGCAGAACATCCAAATAAGTATTAAAAATGGCATTGCCATATGTCTTGTTGCCCTGCTGCTGGTAAAACCATTTTAGCGTAATAAGTATGAAGAGATGTTATACCGTTCATATGGTTGATTTTTGTGAATGCGTCATATGAAAACGCACCACTGCAGATATTTCTCTTATAACCAGTCATTCATCCATCTTTCCCACTAGTTTTCTCCTTTCTTGTTTCTTTATTTATCCCATATGTCTGAAAATAGACGTAGAAGAAAGGAGAAGGAGAGTAGAAAGTAGAAAAAAGTAGACAGCAGAATGTTTGAGCTTCTGACATTTTTCGCAATTGCCTTCTCTTTCTTTTTGTACTGCTGCTGTTTTGTTGTGAAGAATGAAAGATAGGAAAGAGAGCCAAAAAAGCTGAGAAAAAGTTAAATTGAATGAGGAAATTGCGATGTACATGCTTCATATACACATGGTCCTGTTTGGTAGCTTACTTAACAAATCGAATATTTATGTAATGGATTTACACAATAAATACTGGATTTCATGAGATTCCGTCATCTTTCTACTAGTTAAGAATAAGACTACGGTTTTTAACATAAAAGTTTTTTCTAAAGTCTTTTAGTTGATACTGGTGTATTGCTTTCGCTGAACTCATAACGCAACAACTCTTTATGGTGCAAAGATAGACATACGTGCACGTTTTTATTACAAATTGAACTACTGCTTGTAGCTTTAAAAATATGACAACTTGAGTTGAATATGGTAAAAAAATGAATGTGTGGAAAGTCTCAACTCGTATATTAATATATTTCAGGCTTTTAGCGGAAAAGCGTAACGATTTTTGACGAGCCGTAATATTTTGTATGGTTTATGGAGATGCGGAAAGCATCATCCATAGCATAACACATTATATTATGTTTTGCTAGCATACTAAACATGAAAAAGTAGCCCATTCAAAGTTATTGACACATGTCAGAATCCATTTCTTGCGAAAATGTTGAGCAATGCAAAAACATTATTCGGAATTTTGACTACTGCCTTTTCCATAAACACGTACAACATCTCAGTTATTTTAGTCACTAAATATGAATGCGTAATAAAAAAACAGAACATTTGTATCAGTCAATAGTACACAGTAAAATGGCTGCTAACCGCCTTCCTCGTCATTAAAATTACAGAGTAGTAAAACTTCCTTGATCCACAGTTTTTAGTAATGTGTTACATATGTATGTTATTTATTTAAACAAGCAATGCTTGCCAATGCCCATGTATATTTATAAATGCGAGTTGCAATAACAGAATATGAATAAGTGAAAATACCAAACATGACGGTTCTAATGTAGTGATAATTTTGTAAAGCCCAAGGTACTTTCAGTTCTTACTCTTACTTCATAAACGACTTTCAATATTTTCCCGTTTCTCTCTACTTCTCTGCATATAACCACTGTTAAAAAAGTAGATGTGGGAGGACGTGCTTTCTCTCCAAGTTGTCAAAACTAATTTACACATTAGCCAATTTGAGGAAATTACACGAGAAAGGCTGAAATTAGACAGTTAAGGATGATGGTAAACGTTAAATGTAAATATTGTGAAATAGAAACTTTCCTTTGGCATCATTATCATCATCAACGTCATTCCGCTAAAATATTTGCTTATGCAATTCACTCCAAAATATACTGAAGAATCCACCACCAACGCAGTCAATCCTTCTTCCTCATCGTCTTGCACAATTTGTGTTCTAAAATCATCCACTTTCCTTGCATTTGCATACGACCTACTTTACCGCTTCAAAAACTTACTGGTCTTCTCCATCACGTTCTACTACTGGCTTATTATATTATCTGTATGAGTAAATATACATGTGTGCTCTTCCTTTGTCTGTTCTGCCACTTTTCTCTTTTATCTATTTCTACTCTACTTGTATTAAATTATATACTTGCTCTTTTATCCTAGCATGATATAGTCTTTGCCTAGTTAATTTTAGCCTACTTTCACCACTACAATTTCAACAACCAACTCACACAAACAAACAAAACTGCCTCTCTTCGAATTTCGTTATACTTGTTACCATATTTTTTCTCTGGTACAATGTATCATGTGTGATGTGAGGTTTTGTATTCTTTTACATCCGCATGATACACCATATATTATACAGGTTGTTCTTTATTCTAGCACAAGCACTTATTGACATTCAAGAAATCTAGAAAAATAACGACTAGGGAGAGAGAAAAACTTTCGTATTTCTCAAAAGAGCACGGACACCAAAAACTGTTGGCAGAGTTTTCACTTTTTTCTATTGTTAATTCTCAGTGAGCCAAAGAAGAAAGAAAGTGAAAGAAATGTAAGGTGAAGATAGGCAAATGCAGAAAAAGAAACCGTACGTCTACTGAATAACAATAAAAATTATTTTTATCACGCAAGTAAACAAAACTTTATTCATTGTTTGATAATATATTTAAGTAGGAGCACAAAAGTTTTTTATAATGGAAACATGTTTAGAACTACCTACTTTCAAACAAATTTGTATAAAATTGAGCGACCCTCTTATATTTCTAGAATTATCATAGCACGGCAATATCGACATGTAAATTCATCTAATCGTAAACGTACTTTTTAAATAACAGTTTAGATGACATTATACCTCGAATTAATGTTTTGGAATGTGTATATGGACCTTTTAATTTGAAACAGTTTGTGATGGTAAACTCAGCTTTTAGTATTTATATGATGTTTCTACTGTACCTACAATCTAGTAATCCAATAATTTTATAGCTTAATGATACTTATGCTCACTAATGCCAGCCTACATAGTTTCATCCTTAACGAGTATGAAACTCTCTTACACCTTCTCATTCTCACGGAATCACTTAAAATTCTATTTAAATTCGTTTATCCAGGATGCGGTCTTGGTCGTTAATTGATTTTCAATTTAATCAAAACTATATCTACAGCGCAAGCTTCAATGTCAAGTTTATACAAGATGGATTGACTGAATACGTGCATGCGTTCTTTTATGCGTTGTTGCTCTATACTCGTAATTGTTATTGCTATACTTAAAATGCATAACATTACCAGCATCATTGTCAGTGCTAGGTCATTATATTCTTCTAGAAAATTATTTATTACCATCAGACGAAAATGAGGAACGACTTTTTGTCTGTGTTCCTCCTCTCCGCTTCACTTTTTCCTTCTTCTTCATTAATAATGTTTGACCGTTTTATTAAGGTAACATGCACAAGGAAAAAAGAATAATAATAATAGAAGAGTTTAAGGAATGGATGATCACTTTTCGTCCTCTTATAAAAAATTCAAGGGCTCTCACTCTCGCAGGCAGTGAAAAAGACGAGCAAACGCATGGACAGACATAAATTCAGAACCGCCACGCTACTACCTAACAATCACCACCACCGTAGGGGAAATATTCATGCTGGAAAAAACCAGGTGGGCTTGTCTTGTAATTTAGAGATAAGGCAAACCTCATACATCGTCACCTGCTAGTTGAGAAACTATCCTTTCGAGAAGCGATCAAGATCTGTTCCATCTATACTTGGAAATAAAAGTGCTTATAAATATATAATGTTTAATATAAAACTTTGATGATCCTGATTTTTTTCCTCTGGAAAAGTGATAAGTGGACGGAATACACACAAAAACTTGAGATAAAACAAGCGAAAATGTGAGGTGTAAAGATATATAAGTGGTGAATCCGTTGAAACGAAGTTACTATTATAATATCAGAATTGTATGTAAGCCACACAGTGTTTGCGTGCATGTATACTTTCCCGCACGCATACTTTTCTCAATTACTAATCCCTACTAGCGACTAGTTCCCTCGAACTGGAACTGTGAGAGTTTGAACATCCAACTTCTCCAGCAGAATATTTGATCCTACCGTAAACCCCAAGTCAAACAAACCTTGAGCAGGTGTTACCGTATAAAATCATTTTGATGATGATGATGACGATATCCAGGATCTGCCTTCTAAGCCGTGGTATGATGCACCTAGGTATATATTATGTATTTACAGAAATTATACTCTGTACATAGCGTACATTTAAAGGAGCATCAGAGAAAGGGTTCAATTATGTATTTTTTCATGTGTGATTATTGCAATGTTATTTTAAGTGAATGAATGAGAAAGTATATCACTGACAAAAAGTGAAATGAATCTGTTTTTCAATGAAACTTTCGCAGTAGGCTACAGTTTGTAGCGACGCCAGTTTCCAAGTCGGGCTCGTACACTTGGTGTAAATCTGATGAGATCAAG
The DNA here is from genome assembly GCA_034700605.1 of Willowsia nigromaculata. Taxonomy (NCBI): domain Eukaryota; kingdom Metazoa; phylum Arthropoda; class Collembola; order Entomobryomorpha; family Entomobryidae; genus Willowsia; species Willowsia nigromaculata. The sequence continues at coordinate 25,281 of JAQIXX010001744.1, read as the reverse complement.
GGACTCGACTATAACGTACTGGATTACTTTCGTATTTAAATAAATATTCATAGTCATTATGGAGGAAGTAACCCGAGCTTAATAAGGATAATGTGTGGTGGTGCCTCATTAGCTGGAGAGGTGGAACAACTACGGATGAATCCAGACACTACTCACACACTCTCATGTCGTGTGATGATGACGATGGGAATGATGATAGTGATACACGAAATATCTATATAACTTTCATGTGAGCTCTTTACTGTGCATAACAACACAAAGTGTCCATTTCTACACACACGTTCACTCTAGTTCACAAATGTAGGCAAATTTAAAGAATACAACAGCCTAGTTTTTTTGTGGGGTAATGAAAGATAAATCCGTTTGGTTTCATGTTTCTTATAATTAAGAAAGACCAATAGCATAACCTGCCTATAAAATCATCTTGTATAACGTATGCTACTTGTATGTCAGCAAAGCAAATAAATAAATAAAATATGCATTTTATTAAAGTATAACCTGAAACATGTACTATGCTTGTGTTCTCTCATCATTTCTGTCATCAGCACCTTTGAAAACTATATACCTTTTTCAAATGCAACAAAATATGGAGTTACATTGTAAATTGAGCTCACCATCAAAAGGAAGCAGATACTTTTACACAAAATTTAATAGACTATCACACTGCAAACATGTTACTACTTTCATCAAGTTTTTTGTTATGAAACCTGCACGAGTTTTTCCTATCGTGACTAGCTGTCCTTGTATGTGCATGTGATATAAATTGTGCGCGGTCCAAAAACCACATAAAATCCTTCTTGGATGATGATACACATCAGCATCCTCAGGAGCATGGAGATGAGAATGAGATATGAGCATATACGACAAACTTATTGTATGCCTAAAAACTTTATCTTTATTTGAGCTACATAGAACAAAAACAGCAACATTAACTTTGTTTTCATGGCGCATCGACTATGGTGTCCTATGAGATGGGTATCTCAACTCCCATCACGCTTGTTGTTTACTATTTTACTACTCAAAAACTGAAACTATCCTTCCTTGCTTTCGGTTTCCTATCACTAGAGACGAGCGCTAGGCTTCCATATCCATTGAGAGAGTTTGCTTCTCTCGACACATCTTCTATATGTGCTGTAATGTTGTAGTTGTTGTTGTTGTTGTTTTCGCTGATAATGTTTTAGGAAGGGCTTTTTTATAAATTAGACGAAATGCATCCGTCTTGTGAAGTTTATGAAACTTTGTCATATATATAATTACTACACGACCTAATTTACCAATTAAGCTTGTATTTAATTATTTATAGAACCTGAGAATGCTTTCGCGGAATTTTAGCCTGTGGTTGTCCCACATTTTCAAGGGGAAAACTAGCTTTACTGGTTTGCCTCTCTCTCCTTTCCCTTCTTCACGGTTTCTCTTTCACTCAACATTTCCATAGTCCACATGTTTCTCTTTTGGGGTAATAATGAGTTTTAACACAGCATTACTATGTAGGTAGGCTTTCTTTCGGATTATTATAGTAAACATATAACATTGGTCCATATGAATTCGCAAATACCTTTTCCATGCCCTTCTTGCTTGTTATCCTTAAAATAGTTTCGATGTTAAAACATGGAGTTAGTTTAGATGTTTTACTTCACTTATTTCACTGGAGAAAAGAAGATAATAAATATGACAAGCATACGAAGAGTATCTCGAATTACGTTGACATGCTGCCGTACACACATCTCATAAATTCATTGGACATTCTATTTCTATTCGGATTGGGTAATAAGGTGCACTTTTGTGTTGCTTATGTGCAGGTCTATAATAATTACGAATTAGTATGCATGTTGTCATTTTGTGTTGCATGCAGCATAAGTTATAACGATATTTAAAACTTTGATGAGAGATGTTACTTTGCTTCGAAACAATGCAAACAATTTTATGTCTAACTGTCGTTTAAAGTTTTACAGTCCTGTCATATTTTCTTAAGATAATGAGAAATGCAAATGGAAAAGAGCACGAAATATAGCGAAGTTATAGTTAATAAGTTGAACATTGAGTTTTCCTTAACTTTGCACATAACCTAGTAAAATTTTGCGAGCTTTTTGCAGACATTTAAGCTTCCATCGTTTACAGTGCAGTTTTTATAGTTGGCACTTTTTATTTGGAAGATGTTTCGTTTGGCCAAGAGCTTTTAAGAACAGAAGAGCAGCCAGGAGCCTAAAATAAACGCAGATTCAAAATTTGCCATGTCCCAAGTGAATGTAAATTTTTGAATCAATTTAACCATTTCAGGGCTTACAGACATGTGTCATGCCAAATGAGCATTAATCATAGAAACAAGATATAATCTACCTACCCATTCCAGCCCTATCATGAGTATCATGTGCATCACTAGAATTCCAATTTGTGCTCTTCACACAATTTAGTTCAACTCAAGCATATCATCAGTGGCAAAGCACTCACCTGGCAATCAGGCAAATTATATTGCCTATTTTTGAGAGCTGTGGCAGGAGAATATGAAGACATTCTGTTGAAAACTAGAAAAACCAGAATGGGAATAATACCACACTATCCACCGCAACAGTCATTTGACTAAAATTGACAGGTGAATTCATTCCCATTCCATTTATAATGTCTACCTACCGACCGACCAACCATCATTCAACACACCTTCCTGCTCTCTACCTCTGACCAGCACGAAGTCAGAAAGATGTAGGAATGACCCGCTGCCTGGTATATTATATTAACTACAAAGCCTAGTCTACCCACACACACTTAGTCTACACTTTTTTACGCAGTCAAATAAAACAGCTCACAAGGTTATAACTATGATAATAACATTTCATAATCATTTCTTACCACCAAGTCACACCTAGATTAATTGGCTTCCCGTCATTAAATTACTGAGCAGAGTAAAACGAGCGAGTCGTATGACTTTTACTTCTCCTCTTCATTTCAAATTGCCTTCTTGCCTTACATAATAAATGAGCTTACATTTATGTAAGTACTGTAGACAGCCTTCTACTTCATCAAGTTATTATTATGGCACAAAACTTTTGAAGTTTTTTAAGGAAAATAAGCCACTCTTCTTATTTGATCTAACCATGGCCTTTGCCTTTCTCAAGACATTTCTAGCTCATTTATTACTTTGACGCGGTGTGGTAGAACAAGCACACAGTTTTCATGCATAAAAACTTGCTATATAGAACACTATCCAGTACTACATACATACAAATCCAGTTTTGAAGTTTGTCTTCTTTTCCCAGACTTTATGCATGTTAGAAGGACAGTGGCAGCAAAAAGGGAACAAGATTTTTTTCCAGATTTTTGACGTTACTTAATCTCGTTTACGAAACGCAAAGGAGATCTTGTGTTAAGCCGCAGGTATGTACATGTGTGTTGTAATTGTGTAAGTAAATATATTAGAGAGACCAAAAGAACCTCGGTGAATGTAAGTGAGCACACAATGCTGTAAATAATCTCTCTCTTGGTTAGTTTATTTCAGCTTTGGTTTTTTAACATGTTTGTTGAGTGGTGGTTAAAGGTACAAAGGTACCAAAAGAAATAGTTGAGTTGATGCTGCTTGCTAAGTTGAATGTGAGAGACGAGGGGAGAGGAGACCACAAAAATTGAGAAATCTTAATTAAAAACTGCGGGAATAAACAGCTCTAAAAATTCAGTGGAGCAGTCCTTCCATACCAAAAAATGGAGCAACGCTGAATATTACGTTTGTATTTTAGTTTGCTCCGATTCAAGTTGGTTGAGATGCAGTAACACAGTTTTTTGTTTTTGCATTTTTTTACATTCTTGGTCTTTTGAATATGCATAAGCTTAAAAAAAGTTAATGAGAAGGAATGTTGATTCTCAGCGTATATATTTCTTTAAACAAAATTAAGCTCGAAGGATTTGCTTTTTTCGTCTCTCTGCTTATTAGAGTGAAACTGAATCGCTCTAGAATAAAAAAAATATTGCAGTAAAAACTCGGGTTAGTCAACTTGTCCTTCTGCAAATATGGTAAACTTTTATGTGTGCAATGTTAGACCACAAATAAGCTAGAGCACTTTCATCTTCGTTTTTCCAGATAATTTTTGTAGCTTCAGGTCCGTATTATGCATCTTGATTTACAAAGGAGTTTCGTGTGGTCATGATCAAATCAGCACCAAATTTTCTCTAAAGAAAAAGACGATTTTATACAAAACGCTTCATCACAATGTATTGCTCTTAATGGTGAATTATAAAATGCATTATACAGTGATAGGGGATAGCGTATCACTTCTATAAAACCTCATTCCAAAAATTATTATACCAGCATTCTTGTCATCATTATCATCATCATACTTAACAAACGACGAACAATAAGAATCCACTAGGAGAAATGTTTATGCATGCATAATCACTTTTTTAAAAAGGACAAACAATAAGCTGTGAGGTTTTCAACAAACAGGTCTTGCATTAAGCATATTATAAACTCTGATGATCATTGTTATTGTTCCTTCCTACTTTGAGTCTTTTCATAAAGTGTTTTATTGCTGTGTTAAAAAATCTTTAGAATTTCTTAAACCTCTCATCATCATTTATAATCATATCTGGTACAGAGTTGTTTTCCTTCCTTAAAGGCCTCTAGTGCTTACTGAATCTTTCGAGACGTTGTTTTCTAACACTCCAAGCCACATAGATGATAATAATGATACACACTCCGGATAAAAAATAATATTTAACTAGAGAACAACAACTTCAAACCAAAACACAACGAGATGTACAATAGCGTACTGTCGTTTTATATTATGCTTGTTTATAAGAAGTTGTAAGAAAATATCAAATATCTGTACTACAAAGAAGTCCTCCTCCAGTAATAAAATCATGATTTTGTATCCTGTTTCTGGTGATTATTGTTATTATAATAAAGCGTCTTTTATTCTCATGTTAAATTCATTCAAAGAAGTAAAGATAGATTACTGGAAGAAAAAAAAAAACTGTAGAGGGGGAATAATGGTTGAGTAGCAGCAGCTACAAGCAATTTTAAGTGCATGGAAATAGCATAGCATCACCTTGTCTTCTGTCAAAAGTCGAGATAAGGATTCATGCCGAACGTCTCGTCGTGCCTATGCCTCTATTTTCTGATGCTCCTGTTTCAAAAACAAAGATGCTGGTTGGGGTTTAAGGTTAAGAATTGCTCTTAAGTTACTTGCATTTACGTCTTTATAAAGATATTCTAGGAGTAAAAGACATTTTTTGGTCTAAAATCCAAAGTATGAGTTGTGCTGCAAAAGTAAGCAAGCTTTGTGAATTGTAGAGATTGACTTGAATTAAGCTGCTGCTGCTGCTTAATTTGACATTGAACACAGTTTTCCCATTGCCAATGCCATCCCATCACCACTGGTATCATGATCAGAACCGAAGGATGATGAGCATGAATCATGCATGCATGCGTACAAGCATAAACCTGCTTGTTCTGGGAAAGCATAACGAAACAATAAAAAACGACAGCAGCAGGTTTGTTGGATGACTGGTTGATTATAATTACAATGCTCTGGAGAAGAAAGAGCCTTTATCATCATCTAATTCAATTCAGAATTGAACTTGTGTACATTTGCCCAGTGTTTTGTGGATGCCCACCAAGGGGAAATGTAAACGTGCAAGAAGAGAAACACGCTGAGAAACTGGTTTTCACAGCAAAAATGTTTATGAAAATGGTGGTGCTGATGATGATATCATGATTATGATGAGGTATTAGATATTGCTACCTGTTTGTGTGAAATTCAAGAGAAATAATAAAAATCGTTTGTCTTGTATACAAGGAAATACCTCAGTAATGCAACATGCAACAGTAAAGGATGCAGCAAAATGCTGGTGTCACAATTAAAATGGACGACCTTCATAAAAGGTCCAGAATCACTGAATTTTCATTAGAATGCATTGTATTTCACTTGGCACCTGTCTTATGCAATAGAAACCAGCATATTTACATATGCATAAGAGTTGAAATGCGAGAACTTCTTTTTTGCAAGTTAAAAAGTCAGGGCGAAGACAAGAATCCCATAAAAATTGTAGTGTAAAAATCAAGTCTCCTTTTGTTTAAATAAATACTACGAAACTACAACGGACTTAGTAGGCAAAATATTTATCCTTCTTTTATAATTCACTGTATAAATGATAGTAGATATATTTTGAATTTTTATTGAGATAAGTATTAGTTTTAGGAAATTGTTATTATAACGTTCAGAAATCGCCGACCTACACCTATCCATGCCCGACGGCAGCGCAGCGTTGTTACAAGGCATATAGCCTTGAGCTGAAGTAACTAAACGGTACATCGGTGTAGTTCAATGCTTATTTTATAAAGATTAACTAGCTCTGTAAAAGAATTCAGAATAACCTATAATTTTCTCATTATGGATACCGGTCAGTGTAAAATCAAGACCTTATTTTACACGTAATGTATAATACACAATAATTTTCTTCTAGCGTTAGTTTAGACTTCTTAACGTCAACAAATGAGCAGGTGTTCTACTGGAAAAATATAACTCACAACTCAAGTTCACTTTTATTTCAGCTGCCAATCGGTCTCAACATGGGTAACAACTATCTTTCCTGAGTATCATCAAATTGCTAAGAATATGCTTAGCCATCAAAATATACGAGCACATTTTTTGTTACAGAGTTTAACAAGTAAGTGCATACAGGTATTTTATGTAGTAGGAGCAAAATCTTGAGAAAGGAATGATCATTGCAGATAGGTACGGTTGAACCTTTTACCTTACCCCTCGTTTTGAGCCAACCCATTCTCTCCGTTATGTATTGAGTTACGAGCATTTTGAATTCATTCAAGACGATTCCTCAATGCTATTCTATTATTTTCCTGAAATTTTTTAAAAGAGATGCATAAGAAATGGAAGAGGTGAAAAGTAGCGATCGACACAGCAGGAGGTGTGCATAGAATTTATACGCTTTTTCTTGTTTCAATTCGTTTTTTGGTTATCATATATACATTATTCCAAAATCGAATCATACAGCTTTGATCTTTGAAAAGTTTTGTTGTAAAGTTTTGCTCTTCTATGTATTCATTTCCTTTTAAAAAGTTTTCTTGAATGTTACAAGTAATATTATTTTTGAAGTTTTGTATCATTTTGTATCGACACATATTCAACCATTTTTTGTAGTTTTCCAAGAAATTCGTCAATACGCATGGTGCACAACAATAAAAAATACCTAATGCACATTCATACGCACTTGAACAAAATGTGGAAGCTCCAGCTAATGCTAGGGCTAAATGAATACCTGGACACATTCATGCTACAAACATTATGTTTCTGGCATATACGATCAGAAATAACTTGGACCTATGCATTTTTATTGAAGTACACAAAATATGTATTCCTTTAGCATTTTTTTTTGACTTTCAAGGCATCCATCCGTTTCGGAATATTTCTCAGTCTTCTCAATTCTACGAGTCTTCGGACTTTAGTTTTCTAGTTGTAAAAATAGTATCGTCATTGCCGCTTTGTATGAATCAGACAAGATAAATAAAATAATTCATGATAATATGTGGCTGCTGAAGCTATGAATCTTCATCTTCTACTTGTCTCTATCATTACATTTTGGTATACAAATTCATTTTTAAGGTACTCCTGTTTCATTTAGATGAATAAGACGAAATGCGTACGCTGCAGGAGATAATCTCATTGAACAAACGTTTCAATAACTTATCGTGAAGCTAAAAAGTCGATTTCCTTCAGGTATTCTTCTTGTTTTACTTCCCCAAAGAAAATAAAGTCCATTCAGAATTCAGCGTGAGATTTGAAAATAGATATCACCCCTCCACCATCATCAGCATGTACCAAGAAGCAAAGCTTTGAATCCTAAAGACATAATATCCTGATAAACAACAAAAGATCATTATACTTTTGGTTTTTCCCTTGAGACACAAGCTGTTATGTTGGCTAACAAAATATCGATAAAGGTTTTATTCCGTGGTCACTACTGTAAAGAAAACTTAAAGTTTTGGTAGTTTGGTTATGCTTTTGTTATCACAATGTAATGTTTATTGCGTAATAATAACGGAATGTATTAGTGAAGCAGGAGAAAAGGGGATGTCAACTAACGTTCAAAAATCAAGAAGATGTACATTTTCTTATGCACAGAAAAATACTTTCCAAATAAAATGAAATGATGTGTGTACACAACACGTAAGCTAGTTAAGGATAAAGTCATTTAATGATAGAAATCTGTAACAAATGCAGCAACAAAGACAGCGAGAGCTCAATGGCGAGAAGATGAGCGAGAAAAACGCTCTCCGAACAACAGAGCTACAACAACAAAGCGGCTATTAAGGCTCTTAATTATCCCATCTTAAACCATTAATGAAGATGATCCTTCCACAATGACACAGACAAACGGCACAATGACAAGAAGGACGGCTTTATCGGTTTCATCCATTTGAAGCTATTTATAAGAGGAAAACAATGGGAGCACGAGGAGTGTAGCTACTAAATAAGTGATATTATATCGAGATAAAAAAATAAGCTGAATAGAAAACAAGAACACCTTTCTCGGCCTCGTCATCTTGAGTGAGTGAGTGAAATTAAGAGTTAATAATATCACTTCATCTTCCAGTTGTTTTATAATACTCTTTGGATACCACAAATAAATAACAAACAGGGAAAACGATGTTTGGAAAAGTTTCTCTATTTCTCCCTTTTCTCCATTTACATCTCATGCCAGCTATTAGTGTAGAATAAATATATTATTCAGCTACCAACAAACCGTTGGAGACAATCAATTGTTAAATGCCTTATACATATATGCTGATATATAGTTAGGGCTTTAAAATTTCAGATGAAAGTAATCTTTTACTATAGTAAGCAGAACATTGTTTAGACATAATGTGTGGAACATGGTATTTTAAACCAGGAATAGAGAAAAGTACATCCTTCATAACGGTAACTGTAAGACTCTCGTGAACTATAATTAAGCCTTGATTACTGGAACACTTCTGTTGTTACCTTCAAATCTCTGGAAGGCACAGTAATCATTGTTAGTATTCTACAAACAACGTTCATACGAACATACAACAACTCTTGTTTATAAAATATCTTTTAAATAGACATAGTACACTGGTTTCAAGAAGATAAATTGCCCCGTTTGTTTATGTCGTTAATCGTGACAGAACATGTAATGTTTACCGTTGCTTCACACACACCGCCATTCCTACAATAAAAACTGCACCAGTAACAGCAACACATACTACTACCATGCTTTTGTCTTTTTTAGCATCTTCGTGTTTTTCCCTTAAAACCCAGCGGTGATGGTTGTTGATGATGATGGTACTGGTTATGGTTGAATAGGTTGGTGTGAAGGACCACTTAAAGGCTTCTCTTCCAGCCAAACCCAAAACACACTCGCAATATTATTATCCATCCTCGTAGTAAAGATGGAGAAGTAGAGCACAAGTGCACAGCACTACACAAGCAATAAGAGTGAAATTAAATGAAAACCTACAGAAACAAAAGGCATGGAAGCTTAGCCACCACCGCCACTACTACTGCCAATACTACTACATACATATATGCAGCTTTAACTGTACTTTATTTTCTTATCTTCTATTTTCGTTTTTAGATTCCTCCAGACATAATATAACGCACATTAAAGTTAGGTTCAACAACACACAGCAGTCGATTGTGTGTGGCGGCGGTTGAAGACAAAAAGGAAGAGGCTCAGATCACTTTCTGCTGGTGGAGTACGGACCACATTTATTTTATTTTATTTCCTTCAGTTGCTTTTTCCAGCAGACACTCTACTACTCCGCTTCCTTTGGAGACCCACTGCTCCAATTTATTTACATTACAGCAACTCTCAAAAGGAAAAAAAAGTTTCATCACATTCATAGAGGTGCATGTAAGTATGCTCGCCTATAAATGTAGTCTACCCAAAAGCTATATAGTAATTCAATGGCTTATTCGATCCTCCAAAGTCTCTTGTCCAATGAACATAATATACTTAGGCCAAGGCACGTTACAGTTACCTACCAAAATACCATTAACATCTACCCTACCTACCAAACAAAGTAAGTGTGTGTTGTTGCGATGTTGTTTTGATGTGCAATATTATTATTGCGGTGGTGGCGGCGGCGGTGCATGTATTGGATTTCTCTTTTTTTTTCTTTCTCGCAAAAAATAATAATAAAGTAGACTAAAAGCACTCTCTCGTCAGAGCAGTAGCACAGGAACCATGTTCAAGTTGGTCCCTTGGGCTTTCTTTCCTACAGTTTGTTTTGCTTTTTTTTCTCCGTTTTTTCCTCTTCTTTTTACTCTATCTGCTACCACAACTCTCCAAAGTCCATCCAATCCAACAAACATTTTTCTACATAGGATACCATTACATTGCGAGAAAAACACAAAATAAAAAATAATACGGAAAATACGTTATATAACAACAGGTTTTTCTTTTCCTTTGGGGAGTCTTGGAGTGTTTTTTTGGTGTGGTCATGCGTTGAATTGATGGTTTGAGAAGAACAGAGCAATAATACTCTCCAAGGAGAAGAGGGCGGCACAGCGGCAAAGAACCTTTAAAAAAAGGACTACTGCTCTCAAAGTTAATGACATGTGTGGTGAATATGTAACTGCATAACATTATGTGTATAATATGTATGTATGCGAGGAATGAAAACTGAAGTATGTATGAAAATCTACTGGTGATGTAAGTACACAGTATTGCTTTTTCCAAGCTGTCCTCAAGGATATAAAAACAATGTATTTATTGCATTCGTTATTAGTGTATTTGTATTTATTGTCCAGTTTAATGGAAGTTTGAAAGTGTGAAGGGATTTCGTGGATATACGGAATGACTAGTGAAGTGGAGTAGTGGCACTAGTCGCTACAGAACATGAGTTCTTGGAAGGTAGTTCTACAGATGAGTGAATAAAACAGTTATAACGACACCAACTATCTCTGCGTTACTACTACTATTGCCTTGTTTTTCTGCTCGCCAGCCTTCCTTCCATGTAATTGTTCTGCCATTTAATTAAACCGTCAAGGAATACAATATTATCATGCATAAATATACCGAGCTCAAAAACAAATAAAATGGTTAAGTGTGGCAGTACATTTAAGTAAATAGGAAAATGGAATGGATAGTTTTGGTAATAATAGGAGCTGTAACAGCGCAGGCTGCTTGTTCTTTAAAAGAGCTTTTTAACGTTTTTAATGAAAATAGCAACTTGTTTGGCTGTTTGGAAAAAGTACGTATAATCAAGCAATTGTTTAAAAGATTAAACTAGGTTTCAGCACCACCACCATAGAGCAATTGCAATTTCCAAAAGTTTTCTGGCGGGTGGCGGAATTAGATAGAAGCATAAGTAGTAAGGAGTACATGGCATAGCGGATGATACGAAAGATAGATGATTTCAACATAATCGCTGTTACACTACTGTTATTAAGACGGCTTTGTTGGTTATTGTGTATTATTAGTTGTTTTTCATTTCATTCTGAGAGAAATGAATGAGTCGCCGCGAGCCACATAGTCGAGTCCCAGCTCCACTATTGCAAAAAAAATTACACGATAACTTCGAAGAAGCGGAAAAAGAAGACAGGCACCTCTTTAATAATATCGTATAGTATGTGTTACTAAATGGAAGTAGACACATAAAGAGTTGAACATTTTTTTGATGATTGGAGCCAAGTTATTAAAAAGCAGTTGAGCTAGTCATCTTTCTTGTAATAATACAGTCTTTATGATTGCTTTTAGCAACTTTTTCTCCAAAGAGAAAAAATACCCTGGAACAAGACTGTAGAAAAAACAATTTTAGCGATCGTTTACAATATACCATATCATATCATCGTTCTCCATACTATTCGTTCTAAAAATACCAAGTTTTGAGCAATAGCATCCGTATATAAGAGAGAGGATAGGTTATGTACATGGATTTGCGGAATTGAGCGTGTTAGCAAAAAATCTGCAACTTTTCCCTCAACATGACCCGGTTTTCTCTTATTTTACCAAAGGAAAAATAACATGTTGTGAAACAGTTTCCTGCTGCGTCTTGTACAAGATGTATGTTAATACTGTTTTTAACAACAAAAAACTGTTTTCTTTTTGCGAATAATGATACAAAGCACAGTTCCTTTTCTTCTGTTGTAGTGTCGACTTTTTTTCTAAGTGCTCGTTAGGATTTGTCGGTTAATTCACTGAAAGGTGTCTGGGGATACATTACCTATGATTGTGATATCAAGCACACGGAAAAAGAAGAGAGAGTGTATTGTTTCGGTAGAGCTAGGTAGAAAAAGAAAGTCATTTTCCATGCTTGTGATGGAGAAACAGCATGTAAGGTGTCGTGTACAGCCCAGAAGATAGTATAAAGAAACTTTGTCTTGCACAGTTTGTCTTACACTGGTACAGACAGATGAAACAATCTTTTATCTTTGTATTTTCGTCTGCTGTAGGTATATACTGTTTACTGTGTAGTGATGATGATGCAATGGGTTTCTTAAATAAGCTGAGAGAGAGAAGAAATACGATTGAGAAAGAACACGAAGGAGAGATCTTCACTCCTTTTGAAGTTGGAGAAGCAAAGCGTTTTAGTTCCTTTTATTGTACATTTTTTTCATTTTCCATACCTAATCCTCTTCCATATTTAGTAGGATGTAATGGTACACGCGTTTGGGTGATTTTGCTTAGAATATACTTTTTGCTTTACGCATTTTCCACGTTAATTTTGTCTACTACAGTGAATGGAGGTATTGTAAATGAAAGAATATGTGTTGGAAGATAATATTGTTGGACAATTTCTTCATTTTATGTATCTTTTTCTTTGTCTTCCCTTTTATTCTGTCGCAATAATCCTAGGGATTCCGGTTTGATTAGCTCGTCGTCTCTACAGAACAAAGAATTATAATACACGTACACACAACTGCCTGCTTTGTGGGTTTGTATGTTGCACATCCTGCGTTGCCATTTACTGGACTGTCTTGTTCTTATTAAAGCGTGATTCCGGCGTTTTCTCCGCAAAAAAGCACTGTACTCGTGGTTGGCACGTATATGCATTTATACATACTATCCAAAATATTACTTACAAAGAGAGCTTGTGAGTAACAATGCAAAACGGAAGAAAAGAAATCTGGACTCAGAAGCATTAAAAATACAAAAAGGAGCATTAAGAAGGAAGAAAAATGAAATATTATTAAATGGTCATATCAAATGTTATAGTGTAGCGCACCAAGTACGTACATTTTATATCCGTGTGGTATATGGGATTCACACAAGATTGAACGAAATCTTGTCCTTTTTATAGTTGGTTAGTAGAACATGGACTTTGCTGGTCAGCTCGGCAGCAACTGCAGTAGAGCATGGAAACGCGATGAGAAGTAGACACTCCACTTCTACTTCTTCCTTACACCAACCTTCCGTGTACCCAAAATAGACAGTCGAGTCAAGTAAAGGAGACAAGGTCTCCCACGTGGATTCTTTTTTATGAGCAGCTCTTTTCATGTAATAATATGACTTATAAATGACATGGCAAGTAGGGGTAGCTGCAAAAGTAACACTTTTTTTGCAGAGAAGACTGCAACGTCTAAAAACGAACAGCGGCCATTCCCCCTTCGTAACAAACATGTAACACTTTTTACTCTTACTGCTTTTATATCTTCTTCTCTCCTCGTTTCATCGTATGGAATGTACATGAAAGTAACTTTTAAACCATCAAAAGAGATGATTTTCTTTGCTGGAAATCGGCGGCTTTTTTTTGCAGCACACGCAGTGGCAATACCAACAGATGAGAAAAACAAGAACGAATGCATTTTGATGAGTCGACATTTTAAAATCAACTGACACTTCTTTTATTCTTCAATTTATCATTATTCAACAGCATTACCATTTTTTCATCACAATATTACCACCATGCCGTACATTCTCTATCCTCTCTCCATTCAAACAACAAATTGTTCCTTAATAGGGTATGAAATTCTATTGAAAATTGTCGCTTGAATGCACTTGATGATGAGCTGCTGACAAACAATTTATTGTGACACAATAAAATACAATTCAACCGGAGAAACTATACTACTTGCTGGAATACATTATGTAATAGCTTTTCTCGCAGCGTACACTACACAATTACGCACAAAAGTAGAAAAGAAACTCTAGTCATGGTCGGAACAACACAGTAAATAAAGCCGCTATGGTTGTAAAATAAGTAATGAGGTGTTACTCCACACACATAGAATAATTCACGAAAACGCACCAATGTCGAAAATGTAAAGCTTGTACCTATATTTATATATTGGAAAGTTGAAAAGGGAAAGGGAAAATGTGAGTGTAAGTTTGAGTATTATCATTATTATTTGATTTGATGAAAAACTCGTTTTGCACGATCAGCTCCTTCCCCTTCCTTGCCTCTTTTGTGTGCCCAACGACATTGCTTAATATTGCTATTACCTATATCATCCCTTACAACTTGCTACATATACAACCTCATAAAGAATATTTCCCGTCGTCTCGGCTCAATCGAGATTATTCTTGTAATCAGATAATGGATTTATCCTTTGTTGTGTGTTAAGCAGAATATATGTATGTGTTGTTGTACCTTCCTCCATGAGATGCTATCATCATCCGCTACACAACAGCGTATGCATGTAGTTTCTATTGATTTGTTAAACGAAGCGAATCGGCAGGGAGGAATCTTTTGTATGTTTTCTATTATTTCTCCGGTAAAGTCGCTGTTTCACCGCCTCCACTGTCACAAGTCAACAAAGAACACACGTGTGCAACTAATAATATTAGTAATAAACGCTACCAATAACAAAACCAACCCAGGAGGAGACCAAAATGTAATATCAAAACAGTTTAGAAATCAGCAGAATAGAAATGGAAATTATTAAACTCAACGAGAAGAACCATCACTCCATACTAGTCACTGCTCATTTCATTATGCAAGCAAAATAAGCTCGCAAGTTTGGGAAAATGATTACCCACTCAAATCCATACACCACCACCAGGACTTGCAATATTTATTGAATAGAAAGTCAACATTTTGCGTCGAGTCGCGTACACAAGCCTGGAGAGAGAAGACTAAGGAAAACATGATTTTCCTCTAATACCACTACCGGATGTGGTTGACTTGTATTGCATAATATGCATGTTGATATTCATGTAAAACTTACGCATTGAAGGTCTTCGCATCGCATGACGACATGTGATATGGTATGAGTAGAAGAACCTTTGCCAATCGTAGTATATGCCCTAATACCATTATGGTTATTACCAATATGAAAGCTTCCAAGTCTACAACAAGAAACTTTTCCACGAATAAGATGAGAAACAGCTCTTTACTCTGCTACTTATGTTGAAGAGAGAATTATGATTATTATTATTGCATAGAAAATGCTTACGTCTATTCTCGTCTCATCGTCAATCAATGTTACGCATTGTATGGTTAGACATGTGATGAAGGAAGTTTGAGCTTTGAGCTACTGCGTATATCTAATATAATTTAATGTGTATTCTTAGCAGGATACAGAAAATTCCTAAATAAATACAAATGGCCAACTTAAATCCACCTCTGCCACCGTCATCAGCAACAATACTGCGCTTGCATAATCCTCACGTATAAAGCCGTAATCTAACTCATACCTCAAACCCTCACCCCACATCAAAATAGCAACAATGATCATGCATTCATAGTAATGGATTTTCACAATATATTAAAACTTTCTGACAGACTGGAAGAATGTGTATCTACGCATGGCACCAAAATCACAATATAGGAGCAACTAAACATACACAACAAAAACATGACACTGAAAATTTTGGTGATAAAAGACCACCCGCTTTGTTACGTTGTATATTATGAGTCTCAGCTATAGAGAAATAAGTTGGAATGCTATCATATGTTAAACCAATTTGAAGTTTTAAAGATAAAGATTTAAAAAAGCGTTATTTCCGATTTTCCGACATATTCCGTATTCCGTGCTGGTTGGCTTCCCACTATGTAAATTACAAGTGTGACGGACAGTTATGTAACTGTCAACACTTGTGTCCTCCTTGTCCATGCCATCTTCATGAATGACTATCTTCCTTTACGTTCGTAAGTACTTCAGAAAGATACATCATTCTAAAGACTTGAATGTCTGTGCAAAATGATAAATACAATGGGTTCGAACAAAAATGAAGGTGTGTAATGCAATGTATGCATGTGTAATTCTAAAGGCTTCATCAGTCATGTCATGCACGCGCATCAGAAGAATATAGAGACTGACTGAGTACTCTGCACTATTTTACGTGCTCAAACAGTTGACAGATAAGTTCTTCACGGATATCTATCAAAATGCAAGTGTATGTTCATATTTGAAAGAGTGAACCTCATCGATTTCGTGAATAAAATGAGTGCAAGTCCAACAACAAAAACAGAGAGTAGGAAAGAAAGTAGCGTGCCACCGCCAAAATGGTTTGTAATGTGGTGATGTGCATACAAATGAATAGGTCTGCTTACTGGAGAGTGCTGAACAAAAGACACACAAGTATTTCTGACTAGTGGCAGTGGTATATGTTTGCATACGTGTCGTTCTTGTATCGGCGACGATGCTGGGTGAGCTTTTCAACAACACCTCTTGAGTCAACATGTTGTACAGTAGGTTTTGTTGTTCAATTCAAAAAATAATTCAATATAATTACATCACGATGACTATGACCTGCTGTTGCAGCACCGAGTTCTTCTCTGCTTTTATGGAATTCAGAGACTGCATGAAATTCAAATCCGTAAACAAAGCATTGCATGTGATACACTGTTAGTAGAAGTGAAATATAATGGATGGCTGGATGCAATTGGTATTGAAAACGTGTTCATGCATTTCGTATTATCATAAAACAAATTTGTCCAGAGAAAAGACCACATGAGAGATAAATAAATAATGCACTCTGTTGTACTTTTCAACATTCATAAAGTACAACTCAACAAGGTTTCGCTGGAATTTTTCTTTGAAGAAGAGAAAATCACGGAGTTTCATCAGAAATCTCGTCACGTTCTAAAAACTCAATTTGACCATAATAATTACAATGCTAATGACAAACAAACTAATGGTGGTCAGCACTGGGTACATAAAAACTCAGCAATTACACAGTATGCACTGCGCTCTACGGTTGCACATATAGCTGGTTTCATTTGTGGATTCGTGCTGTGAGGTTCTATACTTTCACATTTTTATTTGTGATCTCTGGAGAAATATTACAATTTATTGCTGCATAACAAAAGTTAAGAAAATATGGTTGCAATACATGTGCAATAAATGCAGTCATCAAAGTGGGGCTTGTTAGACCCACAAAAGTGTGTTTAAATTTTACAGGCCACGTACTCACAATGAAACGGCTTAAATGGTGCATGAGAGATGGTAAGGGGCACTACCACCTACCGTAACAGATTATTGTATTGTTTCAAGGTAAATTGATTCCTCCACTTGTGCCATAATATTCCTTACTCCATAACTACTTAGAGTTTTAAAAGTAGGAATATGCTGTTATGAAAGCGTTGAATCGATTTTCCAAACACTTTGTATCGGTTTCCTTCCGCTCCTCTCTACAAGGCATTTGTTTGCGTGTGGCTGCAGCAATAACACTTTCTTCGTTGCTCGTTTGTTCCGTAATACGTTTATTACTTCAAGGTGGTCATCTCATAAGTGCTTGTAAGTATGCAGTATGCAACGCTCGTTTACCTCTGAGCACCCTACCAATCCTGACTCAACTCCCTTAATAGTTATTCTTTTCAAGTAGCCCCACCGTCGCCATCATTCCAAGTGGCATTGCTTCGAGACACTCCTGGCATCAATTTTTATACTTTGCAGAGGTAACGACGATGCAATAATCAAAAAGACGTCATAACATTTTTATACGCACCAAGATTTTTATTGTTCCTCAGAAAAGTCGTGTCGTACCATACAATACATGAGGGAAACATACACCAGAGGCAACAACGTAAGATGTGATAGAACTAATATTGTGCATTGCCTCCTTGCAAAGCATAGATACGCATTTTTAGAATTATTATTATTATTACAGTTGGGTTTGTTCTTTTGGGGTCCTTTTATTATTACGCATTTTCTCTTCTTCCCTCTCCAATCTAACTCTCAAACTTCTCCTTTCCAACAAACAACTCCAACAAAACTCATATTGAGCACTCCGGTGTACAATTATTATTGCTACTGCTATTCGTTCCCACCACAGCCACTGCTTCTACTGCTGATGATGGTGAATGGTTTATTGTTTTCATTTGGGAGTAAAAAGAGAAAAGTAGGCACTAAAAAGGACAATACGGTCGATGAGCATGAAATGGGAAGCTGCTACTGCTGCAGCCGTGGTAAGTGGTTCGCTAAAAAACTTTTTTCCTCTCATTCTTCTCATTTTCCTTTACAATACCAGTATAGATGCACACACTAACATATATTTAATATATTATCTAATGCTTATATTCAGATTATTCTTTAATTTCAGAGTATTAGCAAAAATTCAGAACTGTATTGTATCCTGCTTCCTAAAAATAGAGTATGTATGGGAGCACTCGTAAACGCAAGGTTTCTCTATTGTGAATTTTGATGTCTATCCGCCTACCAAAAACTCATTCAACTTTTTTTTTGCGTAACTGTTGAAAGTGCTCTTTATACTCCCCTTTTGCAATGAAGATAGTTTACTCGTGTAGGTATATAAAGTAATTGTATTCTCTATAATACACGTTGCGCAACGTATGCTGGAAGACTTATAAAAAGAAATCAAGAAGGAGCAACCGGATTCTTCTTCCCAGATCCATGGAAAAAGTTTTCTTTCACCTTTTTTCACCAGTGCTTCTTCACTCGACAGAGTCTTGGACACACTTTGTTCCTCTCGCTTGAGTTTGCTTTACTTGCCTTTAATGCTCTTCCTCTTGTTCATTGGGAAAAAGAAAGAAAAGGAAAGTTGATTCACGTTTTAGTGTTTAGTCGGAGGAGGACAGACGTTCTAGAATAAAAAAGACGAGATGGGACGATGAGCGAGTGAACAACACTTACTTATTTACTTACTTACTCACTCGAGCTAAGTAAGTAAGCTTTGAATAAAAGGGAGAATCGTATAAAAAGTAAGAAAATCAAACAGAGAGAGATAAGATTGTGATGATGTTTTTTGTTTGTAACTAAAGTCGATTCGGATGGTTTCCTATTTATTTTCTCGTTGTCTTCAAAGTTGAATGAAGATCCTTTCTTTTTGTGTCTCCTTTTATTTCTTCCCTTTCCGTTGTTTTCTTCTTGTCTCTTTCTATCTGTGTGGTCGACCAGCTAACTTATTTCGATTGTTCCTAATTGAATAGAATGATGAATGTATATGCTCATCTTTCTCTTTAACCGCTATTTTTATATTTTCAAATTCAAACTTGGTTGTTGTGCCTTTTTACGATATTGGATTTGTATGTTTTTGTGCCATCTCTCCAATTTCAACCCTTTTCTTGTTCCTTTGTACATTCCAACGATCTACAATGCTTATATTTCACTTTTACAGGCAAATGTCATGCCATGCTCATATCTGATTTCCAGATACCTATTTAATGGTATTAGTGTTTGATGACGAATCAGACTTGTGGGGTGGAAAAATATGTGAAACCAGAAAATAGCATTTGTTGTGACAAAAGCTTGTCTAGTTTGGTTAAAGTCAACTCTTCCCTTTCTCGTGCACTTTCACTGAGAAAGTTTTGTGTTTTGTGGGGGCATTCACTATTTATATAGCTTATTTACTGTCTTTTGCGTAGAAAACCCATCAAGTGAAAAATATAACACGGCTTACTAAATGATTTCCCGTTTTTATCTTTTCTCTTCGTGTATTCACTTATTCTTCATCCTTTATCTACCCTTCCTTTCTCCGCCTTTCAAACCCAGTTAGCCATAAAAAGTGAGTAAGTATAGTGGAAAATTGATTTTTTTTCTCTGTACACTTTACAGCCTTGCAAGACTAACTACTCCAAACCGGAATGCATTCACAAAACAAACCTTATCTTTTATTTTTTATAATACGATCACGTACTAATACATTTTGAATTTAACGATTTCCCATTACAGCAGACGCAATAGCAGAAAAATAAGATTGGCAGGGCAAGTAAAGTGGAAGGAAAGAAAGAAAGGGGACAAATCTACACAAATAGAAATGGAGATGTGGCGATGCACTATTCCGCTTTTACTTCAGCCCCAGCTTTACTTACAAGAGAAGCCAGTGTAGAAGTTGCACAAAAAAAGTATTTATTGAATTGGTGTTGCTTGTCGAGCGGAAAGGAAGAAAAAGAAAACATATATACGCATCAAAATGCGTCCACAGGGTACATAATGACCCGAGTGCAACTGCTACTCATGACGCTTTGCCTAAGTCCTCTTATTCCACCAACAATTTTATTGAATGTTCCAAACTTTTCTGTGAAAAAAGTAAGGAAAAGTGGATGAGATGTCATTTCAAGGAAAAAATCTAATTTTAACCGATCTCATATCGGAACTCAATGAATTTATTTTGTTCGATTTGAAGAAAGAGGGAAGGAGAAGGGAAAAGAACGCGGGGAAATCTATTCAGATAAAAATAAAATAAGCCAGTGCACTCATTCAATTCACAGAGTCACCCTTCTTACGTAAAAATTCTACCATTTTTTCTCCATATTTTCTCTTCCCTCATTCTCTCAAAACTACATTACTGATTCTCTCCTTCTTCCTTTCTTTCTTCCCTCGTAATGGTCACAAGAAGTCAAGGCAAATTATTTGACACTTTGGTTCGCATATCGTCATCATCACCATCCATCTCTTTTCATGTGTGTGCACTTTCCCCTTCCCTCTTCCTATACATCACATTACATCAAAGTCCAATTGATATTTCCTTCCTTCTTTTTCTCATCCTCTCTTGCCAGCGAAGCAAAAATTACCATTCGCGTGTGGAGAAAATGTACCTAACTAGAGCTAAGTAAGTAAAGATAAGTACCAAAGTCAAAAGTAGGAGTGTGCACTTTCCTTTTTTACACCCAACCAGTCATCATCATCAAGCACGTCAAACGGTACACAATATCTATTTGAATGTTTCATACCAATACCATATATTCACTTGAGTTCTTCTTGAGAAAAGAAATGTTCAATGTGCTTGATCTGCTGATCTCTAATACAATTTTTCCTCTCTCTCACTTTTTCTTTATTTCCTCAAGCAAGAATATTGCAGTGCCAGATAAACATTCATAAAATTTCTCCTTTTTTCTCCCACTACTGTATATGCATTTTGCCTCAAACTACAAAGTGTTTTCTTTCTACCATCCCATAGTGCAAGTTGTGATGCATACTCAGCTCACATCATTTCGAGAAATCGCTATTTCTTCAGCCAGATAAAATCTACATTTTACTTCTTTGTATTCAAACGCAGTAAAAATGAGAATATGAGTGCAGTAGATGGAGGAGATAGCGGGGCATAACTTGATGTAGTAATGTAATCTGTAATCTAATGCGATGGAGGCGGCGGTGAATTCTGCCCCCACTCTCTCTTTATCAAATATGAAGAGGCTTTTTGAAGAGATAGTTGGAGAATATGAGAAACGGGTATGATAAATATTACAAGTAGCAAGTTGAATTTTGAATTCGGAGAAACTCCTGGGTTTAAAAATCTTCCCAAGATTTTATGACATTGTGATAGATCAAGTACTGTTTTTTACTAAGCAATTGTAAAATGCAGTAACGTGGCATAAAGCAGATAGCTTACGATTTTAGAAGATACGTCAACTTCCAGCAACTTACCTGCAAGAGTAAGAAAAAAAAAACATTTAGTTAGTTTTAATATCTTTATTACAACAAGAACAAATTATCATAACACATATTAAAGAAAATGCATCTAAAAATATAATATATAATGCAAAGCAAAGATTTAGGAGTTTAAAAACTTGAATGTTGAGATGGCGCATGTAAATTCCTCTAACTTGAGCAATATTTCTTTACGTTAAACTTCGAGTGCAGCAAAAAATCTTTGTGCTCATAACTGTACGCATTAATGCAGAAACAAGTACGAGTAAAAGTACTTTGGTTTGCTGCTACACTTTTTTTTTAGAAAACTGTTTCCACTATACATGGCTAACACTAAAATATATTAAACCGTTGTATGAAAACGTGTATCAAAAGGTCCTCGAACTGAACCACCACAGCCAACTGAATAATTCCTTGTCAGTCTCATCATATTGCTCTCAGCAAAACTTCTCCGGATACTTCTTTGACTTGAAAGAAAGTAGAAGTAGAAAGGAAGAAAACACCCGGAACTATAATGGGAACAACACGCAAGCAAAAAAGGAAGGACGTACCTTACCTACACATGTCAGGTTATCGTGTATTCGGAGAAGTTTTTTCTCAAGCATCCTCACACACTTCCATGTTTTTTGTATTTTTTCTTCACTTTTACCGAGAAATTCAAAAGAAGGTCTACAAAGAATAAGAAACACGAACTCACATACTCCACACACATGTGAAGTGGTAATAATATACCTTGTGGCGACGAAAAAATATTCGCTCCTCTTTTTTACTCACAAGCAGAAGAGAAAAAAACGATCTAAAAACCATCTTATTTCTCACTTTTTATTCAACCCCTCTTTCTCTTTGATATAGAATTTTTTATTCCTTTTTTTATAAAAGAGGGCAAGAAATCGTGCAAAAAGGAGAATACTCGAGCAAGCTGTTTATATCATTGGAGCATCAGAAAAAATGAGATACTGGCAAGGAACACGAAACATTACCAGCAGTTGTTGAAGCAGTTTTTATTATAATAGATAGGGTTAGAAATAATAGTAAAGATAAAGGAGTACATTGAAAAATAATCTCTCATTTTGTCTCCCTAAACAGAAAATGTGCATCTTGTTTAAAAATATCATTCAAATGACAGTGGGTGCTGAGCGAAAATTACGGCATCGAGTATTAAGAAATATTCAAATTAAACTTTCAAAGATGCTATGAGAAGACCAACTCCATTTTTTGCAGTGCCTTACAAAGGAACCAGGAACTTCGAAGTAGGGGAAAGGGGGAAACTTTAAAATTTGTATTCATGCACATGCAAGGATCAAGGCACTGCATTTTATTGTACCGAAGCCTGCATTTAGAATGCACGTAAAGCATATTGCTCAAGCTTGTTTTTCATTCGGGCATCTTCTATCTTCCGATTTGTATTTGATAGTTGTGCTCTGAACCTTTTCAAAACAGCATGCACGCACAAAGAGCATGTTCTTGTATATTTTAGGATTGATATATAATGTATACGTGTGTGGTTGTTTGGTTGCAGTTTTTTATCAAGCTTCCAGTGTTTCCCTTGTTCTTTTATCTGGTAGAAAAACATAATCATGTAAACCATGTAGGTAAGAAAGAGGATGCGGTAGGTATGCATGCAGAGTCATTTCATGTGGGAATAGGATAATGCGATGCAAGAGGCGCCCTTCACTAACTCGTTTGCTTGCGTTCGCCTTCTTCCCATCATATTTGAGGAAGATTCAATGCAGAATCTATGAAACCTCCTCCCAACGGAGGCATAACTCAACGTAGTAAGATTTTTCACCAGACTGCTCAAAAATTTAACAAGCGGAGGCAGCAGGGAAGTGAAAAAGTAGGAAGACAAAAATATGCTTGATTTGACACGGTGCACAGAAACTTTAGTGGGAGTATATATGTGTACCATTGCTACAATAATAATAAGCGCCTGAGAACACTTTTTTTTTTAGCATAAAGTCTTCAGTTTGCAAACTTCCATTTTTCATCAGCCTCTAGAAGAAGGCTAAAAATGTAGGAAAAATCGTGGGGAGTCTCTGCAGTAGAGAGAAAAGAGAAGAAAATGTGAAGGAAATGCGAAACCGAAAGGAGGAATGTCACTGACTCTGACTCGTTGAATATTACAAGAAAGCTAGATTTTTTCTGGAGGAAAATGAATGTGTTTATTTTCTTGAAACTAGGAGATATTTTTTCCCGTCAGTTGGTACCCCATCGGATGGCGATAATAATATCCCATTCAAAGTAGATCATTTGTTGAGCATGCTTTTTTATCCTTCTTTTTATACTGCCACCACCACTCATGCATATGCATGATACCCGCTGGTGTGTGCCTTCAGTTAGTGAAGGAATCATTAAAAATATGTTATACGAATTCAAGCAGAGAAATATAAAAAAAGACATGCGTGTACCTACATTAGATATCCCTACTCGTCAAAGTAAAGTAAGGCGACTATCCAGAAAGAGAACGCTGATGAATGGGCAACTCAATTTACTTTCTTTCAAAAAATAATAATGAATGATGAATTCACAAGGCGGATTTAATGACGTGGGCTGGTTGAACTGGCTCTGTAAAGCCGTGATGATAATAATGATGGTGGTAAAGGCAGGGCAAATCGAAAAAAGAAAGTGAAACGCCTGTCATACATCTCAAAAGAACGAAGATGACTATATGCTGCCTAGCTAGTACCTCACTTCGTGTAAAATCTCCATACTTTCTTTTTTGGCATTAACTATTTATGTAGTAACAAGCGATCGTTATAAAAGTTGTATAACCGATCGAAGGTTATTTTTAAAAAGAAAAAATATCGAATAAAAGCTTTTGACAAGCAAGCAAAAACCTATTCAATGAATTCATCTAGTTTGTATGAATTGTGATGTTATACAATTTTTATATGTGGGTACTTGACTTTCTCCATCGAGTCACTTTTCAAGCAAGGACTGTGTTTGTGTCGATCACTCAATGTTTACGTTGAGTATTAGCAGGACTGGTGAGGATTTTATGTGGGCGTGCTCTATTCCCTCGTGTTTCACCTTCTGGTGGGTTGCTGTAATGGGAAAAAGTATGTACTGCAGTGCTCTTAGTATACATTCAATGAGATTGCTATACTGAAAGTGTTGTAGTAGTCCGCATTTTGCACATTTTGGATGAGTGCGTCCAATTTATTAGATATTTCTGGTATGCTAGAGGAATTCTGTTACCGCTACGTGAACACACACAACAAGCAGTTTTGTGTAGAAATAAATATGATCTGTGTAAATATCACTACACAAATCCGAAATCCACATAACGATAATCTTGGTACCACGTCGGGAAAAGAAGTTGAGAATGATGGAGGTGGTGATATCAAAATCAGTGCACGTTCAACGTGCAAAAAGTCGCAAAATTAGTCAGTAACACATTTTCCTTCTCCTCGACAAATCATTTCACAGTACTCCTTCCTCACTATATACAGTGTGAGGTCCCCTCTTTCATTTCAGATAGAATCTGTAGTGTAGCATATTATGCTAATCTATTTGTTCCATATTATGGAAATAAGAA